>JARQWZ010004417.1:67500-107500 GCA_033150135.1 Gobio occitaniae | reverse complement strand
TACCATTTTTGAATCCATTCAGCCGATCTCTCTTTTAGCATAGCTTAGCATAGATCATTGAATCTGATTAGACCGTTAGCATCTCGCTCAAACATGACCAAAGAGTTTCCATATTTCTCCTATTTTAAACTGGACTCTTCTGTAGTTACATCGTGTACTAAGACCGACAGAAAATGAGAAGTTGTGATTTTCTAGGCCGATATGGCTTTCTCAGTTTGTGTAAATCCACTTGGGGTTCAGAGTATTTATTGTTTCCCACATTAATTCCACACATGTCTAGTACAATTATGTGGTTTTGTTTCATTAATACAGTGTTTACTTTTTTCTTGATTTACCCCGAAAGAATGGAAGTGAAATGTGACAACATGCCCCATAGGTGGGGTACATTATAACATGACCAAATAACAGCTTAAAATGTGACCTGATATAATCAAAAAAACATACAAGACAAACTAAAACATTTTGTCAACAAAATACAATTATTAACTTTTTAAAATAAAATAATGGCATTTTTTAATCATTAAACATATACTCATTTTTGAGTTTGACTACAAACACATCGCTAAATACAGCTATACAGCATAGTTCAAAACATAATAATAATTAATAATTTCTGAACATTAACGCTCAGACATTATTCACTCTTTTCTCATGGTTTCTCAAAAGAATTCATAAAAGTATAGAATATAATAGCGTAGTTCTAATAGGGGCTCATGTGTTAACACACACCCCACATGCGCAACTATGATTTAAATCGCGGCTCGTGTCTTCTGCTGTTATATCAGCATTAAAGAACCAACTGTTAAATAACAGATATAAGATTACAATAATATCGGATTTGTCTTATTTTAAATAAACACAAAAAACAGAGATGAAAACTAAACTTAAGTAAGAAATTTACTTTAGCTATACATGTTCAGTGATATCTTCCAGAGATATTTTAATTTTGGCGCTATTTTTTCTCTAAATAATGTTATGGCAACTAGTAAATACACTAAGTTTGGTCATTCTGGCATGAGTGGAAAGGGTTAAAATATGCGCGTTCCCAAGGTTGTGCCCGCGCTCCCATACTCTCATTCCTGCGTAATGATCAAGAGCTGTGAGCCGTCCCATGAGTGTAGCGGCTCAATGATATTACACAGTACACGATGTAACTACAGAAGTTTTAAATAGGAAAAATATGGAAACTCTTTGGTCATTTTTGAGCGAGATGCTAACGGTCTAATCAGATTCAATGATCTATGCTAAGCTATGCTAAAAGTGCTACCGCTAGACCCAGAGATCGGCTGAATGGATTCGGAAACTGGTAAAGCTCAACTGTTTAAAGGTGGGGTAAGTGCTTTCTGGTAACCGATGTTGATGTTTCAAATCACCAAAACAAACACGCCCCTATTTTGATAGCTCCGCCCCACACATACGTAACCCAGGCAACGCGACTATGGCGGACTCTCTGTGTTTCTATGGTGATCCAGGTTGAATGTTCAGTAAAAAAGTCATCCCTTCCATCCCAAAAACATGAACGGTTCTCATGAACAACTCGATAGCACGAACACGACAGTCCAACTAACAAACACATTACAGTTATGATCAGATTAGAGGGATAAATCAACAGGAAACAAACATATATTAGGGGTGTATTATCTTACTTTCGGACACACTGTGGGAGCTGTGTGTTAAAAAACACAAGTTTCACATAAACAGGTGGTTTTGTTTTAAGTGAATGTAAACATCTGCATTACTAGCCTTTGCAGTTTTCAATTTCTTGCTTGAATGCTGTTTTAAGGCGTACCTACTTTACCTGGAAATTTTAAAGCAGTTTATTTAATTGTTATTGTGTTGTTTATTTTTTGGATGCTGATGCAATAAAATAAACATGATTCAAGGAAAACAATTCAAAATGTTATTTACAAAGGTGCACGTGTGCAAGAATATGTAGCATTGCAAAACATATATTTTTTGTGTAAAAAGATAAACAACTCAATTAATTTGTAGCAATGATAAAATGAATATCTTGGTTACCGAGGCACAAACAATGTAAGTGAATGGGATCAAATGTTGAAGGCCATAGGGTCAGCCGTCAAACACGGAACTGGACTAGATCCAAAAAGCAACAGTATAAACACAAAGAGGTCTGGGACCACATTCCTACTAAAGTGGACCAAAAAAGGATCTGAATCCTCTTTCAGGTACAGGGACAGTGTGAACGTGAAGAGAACTGGGTCCTTTTTCACTTGGTTCACCTTTTGGTCCACTAATTTGAATCATCCATTCACCTGATTCATAATTCATTAGAGAACGAGTCAAATGACTGGCTTTACGAGTCATTGAATGATTCACTTATCCGATTCGTTCACAAACAATGATTCATTTGGAAAAGAAACAAGTGACTCTTTATGAGTGAGTCGTTGAATCATTCATTCACCTGATTCCTAATTCATTAGAGAACGAGTCAAATAACTGGCTTTACAAGTCATTGAATGATTCACTCATCAGATTCGTTCACAAACAATGATTCATTTGGAAAAGAAACAAGTGACTCTTTATGAGTGAGTTGTTGAATTATCCATTCACCTGATTCATAATTCATTAGAGAACGAGTCAAATGACTGGCTTTACGAGTCATTGAATGATTCACTTATCTGATTTGTTCAAAAACAATGATTCTTTTGGAAAAGAAACAAGTGACTCTTTATGAGTGAGTCTTTGAATCATCCATTCACCTGATTCCTAATTCATTAGAGAACGAGTCAAATGACTGGCTTTATGAATCATTGAATGATTCACTTATCGGATTTGTTCAAAAACAATGATTCATTTGGAAAAGAAACAAGTGACTCTTTATGAGTGAGTCGTTGAATCATCCATTCACCTGATTCCTAATTCATTAGAGAACGAGTCAAATGACTGGCTTTACGATTCATTGAATGATTCACTTATCGGATTTGTTCAAAAACAATGATTCATTTGGAAAAGAAACAAGTGACTCTTTATGAGTGAATCTTTGAATCATTCATTCACCTGATTCCTAATTCATTAGAGAACGAGTCAAATAACTGGCTTTACGAGTCATTGAATGATTCACTCATCAGATTCGTTCACAAACAATGATTCATTTGGAAAAGAAACAAGTGACTCTTTATGAGTGAGCTGTTGAATTATCCATTCACCTGATTCATAATTCATTAGAGAACGAGTCAAATGACTGGCTTTACGAGTCATTGAATGATTCACTTATCGGATTTGTTCAAAAACAATGATTCTTTAGGAAAAGAAACAAGTGACTCTTTATGAGTGAGTCGTTGAATCATCCATTCACCTGATTCCTAATTCATTAGAGAACGAGTCAAATGACTGGCTTTACGATTCATTGAATGATTCACTTATCGGATTTGTTCAAAAACAATGATTCATTTGGAAAAGAAACAAGTGACTCTTTATGAGTGAGTTGTTGAATCATCCATTCACCTGATTCATAATTCATTAGAAAACGAGTCAAATGACTGGCTTTACGAGTCATTGAATGATTCACTTATCGGATTTGTTCAAAAACAATGATTCTTTTGGAAAAGAAACAAGTGACTCTTTATGAGTGAGTCTTTGAATCATCCATTCACCTGATTCCTAATTCATTAGAGAACGAGTCAAATGACTGGCTTTATGAATCATTGAATGATTCACTTATCGGATTTGTTCAAAAACAATGATTCATTTGGAAAAGAAACAAGTGACTCTTTATGAGTGAATCTTTGAATCATTCATTCACCTGATTCCTAATTCATTAGAGAACGAGTCAAATAACTGGCTTCACGAGTAATTGAATGATTCACTCATCAGATTCGTTCACAAACAATGATTCATTTGGAAAAGAAACAAGTGACTCTTTATGAGTGAATCGTTGAATCATCCATTCACCTGACTCCTAATTCATTAGAGAATGAGTCAAATGACTGGCTTTACGAGTCATTGAGTGATTTACTTATCGCATTCGTTCACAAACAATGATTCATTTGGAAAAGAAACAAGTGACTCTTTATGAGTGAGTCGTTGAATCATTCATTCACCTGATTCATAATTCATTAGAGAACGAGTCAAATGACCGGAGTCTGAGTTTGGGTCTTTTAAAGAGGACCCAAGTGTGAAAACACCTTTAGACACTCCAGGCTTATCCGGTGTGGAAATGAATGGGTTTTTATCATCATCAATAAGATCGCAAATGGACAAGCAAGCGAACATGACGAGCATATTCAAGCAAAAGCCAGCTTATATTAGTTCTGTGAGAAACTGATGTTACTCGCTTATGGAGAAGAAATAAAGTGAGTTCTCTCAGCGCTGGAGAGCTGATCGTAAGCCTTCTTTTGTTCCACATCTTCCACATGTGTGTTTATCTGCCATCTCTCTCTTTCTGTCGTCGCTCGGCTCATGTCCGTCATGTGTGTTTTGAATAATGAGGTGCACTGAGCTCTCCCTGTCATTAGTAGACACGCCCCCTTACTGCTGATTGGCTA
Source organism: Gobio occitaniae (assembly GCA_033150135.1). Lineage (NCBI taxonomy): Eukaryota > Metazoa > Chordata > Actinopteri > Cypriniformes > Gobionidae > Gobio > Gobio occitaniae. The sequence goes on along the minus strand of JARQWZ010004417.1, from coordinate 102,995 downwards.
TCAGTTTGTTATGGTACTCGGCCTGAGACTCTTTTCTAAAGCAGTTTTGAAATAACACTGACCCCTCCTGTAACTCTAGGGGGAGTTGGAAAATTCGCCTATTTTCAAAAATAGTGTTCCTTTAATAAACCTCGGCTGCTGTAGAAATGTGTTTTGTTTTTGAGTTTGCGACATGACTAGATAAACCTGAGAAAGGCTGTGGCGTTCCCTTCAGCTAGAATGCTCTTTTGATTTGTTGCCGCCTGACAGAAGGCAGAAATGGAGAAGATCAATCTGTAGTTTTAGCAGAAGCCCTGGAGCTGTCAGAAGTCCACCGGATGACGGATGTTTTGCATCATTCAGACTTTTCCTGGGATAATTGGATGCAGGTAACTTGGAGAGAGGGAGGACGTTGTTCATTTACATTAATAATCAATATTTGTTTGTGTTGTTCTCAATTTCCCCAATTGGCGAGTGTCTTCTTGTTTTAAGTAGGAACCTCCCTAAACTTTGAACATGTCCCGTGCATTCTCAGAGCTGTTTAGATCATTAACTCTAGACAAAGACCAAGATTACGGTTTTAATGTTGTTTATATGTGGCGTTTTTAATATGCTTTAAAGGGTTAGTTCACCCAAAAATGTAAATTCTGTCATTAATTCCTCACCCTCATGTGGTTGGACACTCGTCAGACCTCCGTTCATCTTCAGACACAAATGAAGATATATTAGTGTAAATCTGATGCTCTGAAAGGCCTCCATTGGCTCAATTTAAACTCTCAAGACCCTTAAAAGACACTAAAGACGTCGTTACAAAGTCCATCTCACTACAGCGGCTCTACAATAACTTTATGAATCGGCGACAATAGTTTTTGTGCGCAAAAAACCCCTAAATAACGACTTATATAGTGATGACGATTTCAAAACACGGCCTCATGAAGCTTCGAAGCGTTATGAATCAGTGAGTCGATTCAGCAGTTTGAAGCGTTATGAATCAGTGAGTCGATTCAGCAGTTTGAAGCGTTATGAATCAGTGAGTCGAATCATGATTCTGATCGCCAAATTTCAGCAGTTTGACACGCGATCCGAATCATGAATCGACTCACTGATTCATAACGCTTCAAACTGCTGAATCGACTCACTGATTCATAACGCTTCGAAGCTTCATGAGGCCGTGTTTTGAAATCGTCATCACTATATAAGTCGTTATTTAGGATTTTTTTGTGCACAAAAACTATTCTCGTCACTCCATAAAGTTATTGTAGAACCACTGTAGTGAGATGGACTTTGTAACGACGTCTTTAGTGTCTTTTAAGGGTCTTGAGAGTCTTACGGGTGTCGAACGACATGAGGGTAAGTAATTAATGACAGAATTTTCATTTTTGGGTGAACTAACCCTTTAGGACAAACCACGTGCACATTCATAAGTCACGCCATTGTTGAGTATTTTCTCTTTTAAACTGCAGCGAACCAAAGACAGTCTCAAAAACACAGTTTGAAATCGATGACGTCACAAACTATCTTGTAACCAATCACGTCACAAGGGGGCGGGGCTTTAGCATATCATTAAAGGTGCACTATGTAACATTTTTTCAGTAAAATATTCAAAATTATATATTTTGTTCAGTTGAGTACTTATAATATCCCAGATGTTTCCAACTATTTGTAAATCGTGAGATATTTTAACCGAGGAACCGGGACGTGTGAGGGCGTGGCCTGTCGATGACATCATATCTGCGTTTCCCTCGGTTTCCGGTTTTATGACTGTGTCATAATAAAAGTCCCGCCGGCGACTGTGTCATAATAAAAGTCCCACCGGAGATTGTGTCCTAATAAAAGTCCCGCTGGCGACTGTGTCATAATAAAAGTCCCACCGGAAACTGGCATAATTATAGTCCCGCTGGCGACTGTGTCATAATAAAAGTCCCGCCAGCGACTGTGGCATAATAAAAGTCCCACTGGCGACTGTGTCATAATAAAAGTCCCGCCGGCGACTGTGTCATAATAAAAGTCCCGCTGGCGACTGTGTCATAATAAAAGTCCCGCCGGCGACTGTGTCATAATAAAAGTCCCACTGGAGATTGTGTCATAATAAAAGTCCCGCCGGCGACTGTGTCATAATAAAAGTCCCACCGGAGATTGTGTCATAATAAAAGTCCCGCTGGCGACTGTGTCATAATAAAAGTCCCACCGGAAACTGGCATAATTATAGTCCCGCTGGCGACTGTGTCATAATAAAAGTCCCGACAGCGACTGTGGCATAATAAAAGTCCCACTGGCGACTGTGTCATAATAAAAGTCCCGCCGGCGACTGTGTCATAATAAAAGTCCCGCTGGCGACTGTGTCATAATAAAAGTCCCACTGGCGACTGTGTCATAATAAAAGTCCCGCCGGCGACTGTGTCATAATAAAAGTCCCGCTGGCGACTGTGTCATAATAAAAGTCCCGCCGGCGACTGTGTCATAATAAAAGTCCCGCCGGCGACTGTGTCATAATAATAGTCCCGCCGGCGACTGTGTCATAATAAAAGTCCCGCCGGCGACTGTGTCATAATAAAAGTCCCACCGGAGACTGTGTCATAATTGTCACGGCCGGCTCGCAAGCCGCGACAAAGAAGGAGATGACACGTTACGTGATATGCAAAAAGGAATAACATTTATTTAAAGTAAGAACATTAAAGTAAGAGAAAAGACCAAAACGGAAACAAAACAATAACTGGAACGACGACAAAAATGGCACGAGGGGAGAGCGCGCCCTTTCCGACTGAAGGGAGCTGCTTTTATCTGCCGGCATCAGCTCTAGCACAGGTGTAAACAATCAGTCATCATGACGTCACTCACTCTAACGCCAACCTATGAGACAAGAAAAACAGAGAAGAACCAAACCCACACAATATGACCCATAATGAGGTCGTAACATAATAAAAGTCCCGCTGGCGACTGTGTCATAATAAAAGTCCCACCGGAAACTGGCATAATAATAGTCCCGCTGGCGACTGTGTCATAATAAAAGTCCCACCGGAGACTGTGGCATAATAAAAGTCCCACTGGCGACTGTGTCATAATAAAAGTCCCACCGGAAACTGGCATAATAATAGTCCCGCTGGCGACTGTGTCATAATAAAAGTCCCACCGGAGACTGGCATAATAATAGTCCCGCTGGCGACTGTGTCATAATAAAAGTCCCACCGGAGACTGTGGCATAATAAAAGTCCCGCTGGCGACTGTGTTATAATAAAAGTCCCACCGGAGACTGGCATAATAAAAGTCCCGCTGGCGACTGTGTCATAATAAAAGTCCCGCTGCTCGCGAGGCGTGTGTTGCGTTCATCTCATTAACAATCGCTCCAGCGGTTCCTCAGCTCCACAACACTCGCTCCTGCTCTGCTTCTCTACAGTAACGTTAATAATCACATCAACATGATTTCTGCCCGAGTCCTATCCCGATTCTTTCCCACAGGCTGTGAGGTGAAGACCACATGTCCCAAGATTCTGCGCTCAAACGTGCCGTCATCAAACTAAGCCTTTGTTTTGAACAGGTGACCTCTAGCAGACGGAAAAGGTACATAGTGCACCTTTAAATATTCTCTGAAGCAGAGGAGTCTCAAGAGAAGCAGGTTATTTTCTGTTGATATGAAAATTGTGTACATTTAGCAATATAGCAGTTGTATATAATGTATATTATGATGTTATGGTGAACTTTTGAATGATATTTTGTTGTTCAAATGTTTACTATAGTAAAGTTGAGAGAGTGGAACTTGTGCGATTGAGTGGAGGCGGGGCTCATTTGCACATTCATGGTCCGCGAATACTAAATGAAGCAAGGGTGTCGAGTTACATTCAAGCTATTTTAAAGGCACAATATGTAAGATTTTTAGATTAGATGAAAATATCCAAAAACCACTAGAGCAAAGTTATGTATTTTGTTGACCTGTGTACTTGAATTATCCCTAATGTTTCCAATGTTTAAATCCAGAGAAATCCTCTATTTCAACCAGTGTTACAGACCGTCGCCTGTCCATGACATCATATCCGCGCTACCCTCGATTTCCAGCTTTACTTTTGTAGAAACCATAGAAACGACAAAGACACTTTAACATATTGTGTTTTATTAGACAGGTGAGCAACTGTTAGGAAATCATTGTTATACAGCTCAACACTGTTTGTGTGAATCTCATGTTTTCTTGATTTACCGCGAGTCCCATGTTATACCTATTTTGTCAAGTGGCTAACATAGCATAATCAGTTTGGATGCGTGTAGTTTGGACACGGTGTAATACACACTCTAAAAAATGCTGGGTTAAAAATAACCCAAGTTGGGTTGAAAATGGACTAACCCAGCAATTGGGTTGTTTTAACCCAGCGATTGGGTTGTTTTAACCCAGCGGTTGGGTTAAATGTTTGCTTAAAACAACCCAATCGCTGGGTTAAAACAACCCAATTGCTGGGTTCGTCCATTTTCAACCCAACTTGGGTTATTCTTAACCCAGCATTTTTTAGAGTGCATTCGCTCATTCATGAACATGATTTCTGCCCCATGGAGTCCGTGGAGGTGAAGAGTCAAGACTACAAGTCCCATGATTCCATGCACGGCGTCATCAAGCTACGCCTTTGTTTTGAATAAGCGACTTCTAGCGGCAAAACTTACATACGGTGCCTTTAAGGCATGAATTTTTAAATATGCCATTTTGGTGATTTATTATTGAGAGTGACTTTAGGAACACGTCTGATGTTGTTTTTGTACTCCTCTTTTTTCTTTGTAAACAATGGCACAGGTTTGTGGGATGATTTGAAAGAGTGGATTGAATCCGGTCAGCCCGACCTCACGAAAGGACAGAATTCCAGATGAGGTCACGCATTCACAGCAGCAGAAACTTCTCATTGTCCCCGGAGGAAGCTGTCCAAAGGGCAACGACACATCATTTCATCCCATAAACCCCTGCTGGATGTCCAGTAAGAGCTGCTCACTTCCCTGTGTGGAATCGCTGCTGTGTAATTTGCACGTTTTCCCACTCTGACATATGTAGGATTGAAACAGAAAGAGGTCGATGCCTTCCTGCTGTGGCCATGGACATTCAGACAATGCTAAACTTAACAAACGGTCTCCTCTGCAGAGAGACAGGCATGCATCATCAGGACTATGACTGGTGCAAAGGTCTGGACAGGCAACACAGAACAAATGCAATGAGGATTTCACAATTATACCATTAAATGCTTGAGAAGCTCATCACCTGCATGTCAAGCGCGGGTGGAAATCTGTTGTGGTTCATTTGACGGTCACATCTCAGAGAGTCCTCGACATTTCCATTTGACTGCACTAACAATTGCATTTCCATCTTTCAAAATGTATCTTCACAAGCCACGACTGATTTAAAACATTTGAGGATGAACATGTAAGCTGCTTCTTTGTACTTGCGTTCAAAAACAGGCCGTTTTGGCATCACGGTATTACATAAACAAACATAAATAAAGTTAAGAAATGTAATCAAAAGTGGATTTTGGTGGCTTCACGGGTCAATTTGACCCACGTTGGATTTTTTAAATGCTGCTTTAAAATTTTTCTTATGTATGCACTGTTTCGATAAACTATTTACACTAAGCACAAATAAGGGATACGGTTTATAGGCTAGGCTACTTATGCTGCGTTCACACCAAACATGAATAGAGCGTCAAAATCGCGTCTACCGAGTCTAGTTTGGACGCTTGAACATTTTGAATCCATTTGCGCGTCCACAGCGAATTGGACGTGCGTATAAATCGAGCGTTTGAAGCTAAATAGATGCGCTTTCAAGGCGCTCCAGGAGAAATATGTCATAAAACACCACTCTGCCTCTTTTCATTTTCATTAAAAATATATATTAAACATTAATAGCCACACAAATGTAGTCCAGACAACTCCTACATTATCTTCACTGCACAACTGCACAACAAATTATTTTTTTTAAATAGGCGCTCTCTTTATAAATAAACCACAGATTTGAGCTTTAAACAACTACATTCTCACCTGAAAAAGTCTTAAAACTACATTTTGTGACACAATAACAGTAGTATATTTAAATGATGCAGGGTTTCTCATCACGTCACTTCACCACGTGACTGCAGCGAGCAGGCTCCTGATTGGTTAACGCGGCGCGAATTGATGCCAAAATTCTAATTTTTCAACTCGGCATCAAATGTGAATTCGATTTAAACGCTCGAATGCACAAAAAGCACCACTCGCATGTATCGCACAAGACGCTCAATTCGCATCATTCGCGCAAACTGGACGTGCGAATGAGGTGGAATCGCGTCCATCGCGCCGCGCGAAACGCGTCTATCGCACCGCAGGACCTCCAGACGCGCGTCAACTCGCCTTTCCATTGACTTAACATTGAAATCACTCGCTCCTGACGCTCTATTCGCGTTTGGTGTGAACGCAACATAACTGTAGTTGTAGTCATTGTACCTCAGTGTGCTAATAGTCACCACAAGTAGTCATAACAAAAACATCAAAAGGATTTTTATTTTGTTCCTGTGCAGCTAATATTGAACTGACCCGAAGTCGCATTAACCGACAATTTATTTTTATTATCATTCTTTTTTTTGCAGTGACGAAAAACCATTTTGACGTATTACACTGAGGGTGATCTATTGCAATGTTTTTCAACTGGTGGGTTGCAAGACTGATAAGTCAAAGAAAGAACAAATGTAATGCTAAGATTTTTCTGATACGAGACTTTTATTTGGAAAGATGTGCGTGTAAAAGCTCAAGCTGCAAACACTTCTGTCAGAGACGGTTTAAAGGTGCAGTGTGTAGATTTGAGCGGCATCTAGTGGTGAGGTTGGCTGCGTCCGAAACCTGGAAAATTTCCGTTACGAAATTGTTTAATGCAGCATTCAATATGTATATAGCTGTATTTGAGTTGTTTGTGGTGGGGTAAATTAAATGCGATATGCGGTGACGTCACAATCGTGTTGCATTGTGGTATATGAAGCTGCCTGAAGTGTACATATGAAGTAGACTCGCTCCCTCGGTCAAAGTCGAGGGAGCAAGGGTCTGTCCATATAAACTTCCCTTGTCCACTTCACGAAGTGGAACGCACTTCAAAATGGCGGCGGGGATTCCCCCGAGGGGAAGTGCTTAGGGAAGTTCGCAAGTGCGTGTCTAAAACTGGAGTGGAACGCAGCATTAATCTAATGTTAGCTTCACTTCCTGTCTCCTGAGAGACCTTCATCTGATTGAGTTTTGACGGCAGCATAGATGTATCCTTCGCTGCCTTTGATATCCCACAATCCTGTGCGTTCCATTCTGTGACAGTTGAGCTGGAAAAAAAAGATGGCATCCGAAAAGTTGCGTTTGCTGGTCAGTTTGTATGTAAATGTAAGTTTTTTTAACAGCATTTTCTACTTCTGATGTCATTTCTAGCGATAAATTACTAATGTAGTAATTCAATATTTGTTTAGTTCTCACCAAAGCTCTCTCTATTTTGCTGTATTTCATCATATTAAAGGGTTGCACTACCTAAGAAGTCTGTCCGAAATTCGTTTCGTTAGGTGCCTTCATGCACAAACGCTGCCTTACAAGCCATTGCCTGATAAGGCAGTGAGTCAGCTGCCTATGTTTTCGGACGCAGCCGTTGTGAATTGCATCCGCCCACCGCTCACACCTCCTTTTCGGAGCACATAGAGAAGCTACAGTGGCTGAAACAGGACAAAGATGTCGTCAGAGACAGCAGAGAGTAGCTAGAGCTCTGTAGAGAAGTTTGTCCGTTTAGGGCCACCGTAGGAACAGGGCGCCTCAAAATGGCGGCTTCACTGTACGGGGACCGCGGTGTGTGTAGACAGAAACGGCTCATTCTAAGGTAGTAAAAACATAACGTTTCATTATGTAAGGTCTTTATACTCCACTGAAAACATAGTTATGTGTATTATATGGCATTTCTGTCAATAGATCCTAATAAATATTACACACTGCACCTTTAAAACAGCGCTTTGTCATGATTCATCAGACGAGTATACTTTATAATGTTATTTTCGTAACTTGTTGCGAAATAAAGTCTCTCACCCTCTCACCTCAGAAAAAAACGAACTTTCCTGTCCTGTCATCCGTTATACTTTTCAATTTCACGCGCAAATGTGGCGGCACACGCTGTATCACTTCTGGATGACTGCGGTGACTCATATCAACTTACTGACTTTATTGTATTAACAAAATAGTTTGGGACTGCTATTTAATATTATAGCCAACTGTTTATTCTTAATTTATTCACTGTAATTTTCTTGCTGGCTAAGATATGGTCAAATATGGCTTTTCTTACGTGATATTGTTTGATTGAGCGCTTACATAAGACATGCTATGGAAGTCGTTAAGTTGTACTGTATCTTTCAACACTTTCTGATGTTCATTCATGTTTATATCGCGCTGGAAGAAGGGATGATTGAGTTCACTTAAGATCCGCGATGTTCAAGATGAAAACTGAAAAGTGAGTCTTTGTTTTCATAATATAAATGTCCTGTGGTTTTCCTTGTAAGTGTGTGAATAGAAATGAAAACGTAAATGAAAACAGAAGCTATATTATCATCAAAATATGAAAATTAAAATGGTGGGTGATATGACCGTCAAAATGGCGGACATGCAAACGTCTTACTAACGCAAGCTCTAACATTTTTTAAACACTACAGGAGTTCGTAATTTAGTCTCTGGCAAGCTACAATATAGAGGTTTTATCATTTGAAATATGTTTTTATTGCATGGAAACCAATCCTGGGGCCAATTTACACAGAAAACAAATGAACTCAGTAAATGTATTCAAAATATTGATGACATCACTGTGCACTTGTCCAATCAGATGCGCTCTATAATGAGAAAGCCCCGCCCACTGATGTCACCTGACTCTGATTAGCAGCAACAACTCCCGTCCAGTTTCAAATGCTTGTGAAGTCTTTAGGTTAGTAGCGTCGCTATCTTGCCAAGGCTTCATCATGGGTAAGGAAACAGATGAAAGAACATGTTCTGACATTCACATTTCAGTAATTTTTCCACACTGTGCGATTTTTGGAAGGTTTTTCACTATAATGTCACTCAGAAGCTCTAAAGAATATACGAGATCTGAGTCTAATGACTCTCACTGAGATCTGATGGTTAGTTTCTCTCTTCAAAAGAGATCCTCAGTCAGAAATGTTGCTCTTTTTGATACTTTTACAGCATTATTTTACCCCTATCAGACCTTTTTGGGTCACGAACCACCGGTTTGAGGACAAAGAACGCCTTAAAATAGACAAACAAACAAACATAAATCCAAAATATCTAATATTTTCAGGAGATGAACACTTATCCTTAAAATTCTATTAGTTTCACAAACAGCTGGAGGCCTGTTAGTCAAACAACTAAATTTGACACATAAAACCATTCTAGAGGGATTTGAACGCTCCCTGAGGCATCATGGGAACTGCTAAACATGAGGGATGTTCCCTAATGAGTGTGCGAGTGTGTCTGATGTAGTGATAAGGAAAACTATGACCAAAAATGTTCGTTGACAACCTTTTGTTCCTTGAGTAAGACGAGACGACATCAATAAAGTCCCCTTGAGATCCAAAATTGAAGAGTTTTGGCTTTTAGCACGAATATATTAGCCTTAGCTGTTGTCTATGAGCTAGTGTGCTCCAGAACAATGACAAAATAGGCATTTAGAAGATATAGGCTGTGTCTGAAATCACATACTTCTCTACTATATAGGCGAAAAGCAGTATGTGACTTAAAGTGACAGGAGCCTAATATGTCAGTATATTAGATCAGTGCATTCCCTCTTAAAGTGACAGTAGCCTAATATGTGTATCAGTATATTAGATCAGTGCATTCACTCTTAAAGTGACAGGAGCCTAATATGTCAGTATATTAGATCAGTGCATTCACTCTTAAAGTGACAGTAGCCTAATATGTGTATCAGTATATTAGATCAGTGCATTCACTCTTAAAGTGACAGTAGCCTAATATGTGTATCAGTATATTAGATCAGTGCATTCCCTCTTAAAGTGACAGTAGCCTAATATGTCAGTATATTAGATCAGTGCATTCACTCTTAAAGTAACAGTAGCCTAATATGTGTATCAGTATATTAGATCAGTGCATTAACTCTTAAAGTGACAGTAGCCTAATATGTCAGTATATTAGATCAGTGCATTCACTCTTAAAGTGACAGTAGTCTAATATGTGTATCAGTATATTAGATCAGTGCATTCACTCTTAAAGTGACAGTAGCCTAATATGTGTATCAGTATATTAGATCAGTGCATTCCCTCTTAAAGTGACAGTAGTCTAATATGTGTATCAGTATATTAGATCAGTGCATTCACTCTTAAAGTGACAGTAGCCTAATATATGTATCAGTATATTAGATCAGTGCATTCACTCTTAAAGTGACAGTAGCATAATATGTCAGTATATTAGATCAGTGCATTCACTCTTAAAGTGACAGTAGCCTAATATGTGTATCAGTATATTAGATCAGTGCATTCACTCTTAAAGTGACAGTAGTCTAATATGTCAGTATATTAGATCAGGGCATTCACTCTTAAAGTGACAGTAGTCTAATATGTCAGTATATTAGATCAGTGCATTCACTCTTAAAGTGACAGTAGCCTAATATGTCAGTATATTAGATCAGTGCATTCACTCTTAAAGTGACAGTAGCCTAATATGTGTATCAGTATGAAAGCACTTTGTGAGCACTAAAAAGTATGTACTAAATGGTATGCATGTAATCTGGATTTACCACATCCGCCATGTTGTCATTGTCATGTGACTCTCCCGTTGATTCATGGGATAGTAAAGTGTCCATCATATGCACACTAGTAGGTCATCCAAGTGCTTTTATGAGTACTGTGAATTCGGACATGCTTCTTTTGTCACATGCTTTTCACCTACTATATAGTAGGGACGTATAAAAACAGTCTAATGAGTGTAGCTTTTCTCTCACACCTGTGAAGGTTAATTTCACAGATGACATTTGTGGAGGTTTTTTGAGGGATCATTTGGCGTAAATGCCACAAGTATCCTCTGTGCCTGTGATGACGTGTAGATTTACCGAATGTATGCGACATGCTAAGCTTAATGACTGCTTGTGTTCTAATCAGCGAGAGCCATTTCCTGTGGAGACGCGTGCATGCGTGTGTCATTAGAGCGGATCTGCCGCTGAACACGAGCTGCATGACTGCGACGCTCTCTGCATTATACATTACATGTGAAGTGTGAGGCAGGGCATCTGAAAATAGTACACACACACACACACACACACACACGTGCTTCTCCAAGAATCAGAGCTATGAAAAATCAAGGCAGGCATTTGTGCGCTTCACTGCATTTTGGGTCGATTTGAAGCAGCTCCATTTATTGATACGGTTCAGAAAACTATGATTGAAGGCACTTTCTTCTCATCAACGTTTTATTTCATTTCTTCTGTCTAACTGGCACAAAGTGCACATTGTAGCTTATTCAGGCTAAAAACACCCACTTAGACAAGAAAAACTGACCAGTTTGAATGTTTCTACACTGCAAAATTATGTTCTTCCTTGTTTTTTTTCAGTCTTGTTTTCCAGGACAAATATCTAATCATTCTTAAATCATACACTTACTGGAGAAGCAGAATGACTGAAGATATTAAGTCTTGATTACTGAACAATGCATCAAAATAAAGTGAGTTTAAGCTTAAAACAAGAACAAATATGTGCCAGTGGAGTCAGAAAAATAAACTTAATTAAAAGGGAAAATAAGATTATTAATCTGACGCCATTGATTACCGTAATCAGAAATAAAATGTCCAGTATGCAAATAAAAAGGTCTCAAATACTGATGTTAACATCAATAAAACCAGAAACATGAATTAAGAAAGTAAATGCACTGTAAACAAAATAGTTTCATTATTTGTTTTCACAACATCAAATCAACTTAGATAATTAATGTGGTTCAGATAACATCATATTTTGAGTTTCTGTTGAATAAACCAGTCTCCTGCATTGTATTTTCAACTCAATTTGTTTTATGTTTTTTAAGTTAAACCAACAATCATTTTTTACAGTGTAGTCACATTTTAAAGTAAAAAACACCTTGTTTACCTTGTGAAAAGAAAGAGTACATATTATAGAAATGATAAAGTTAAAGTTATTACTGTAAATGCGGACTGAATGTAATGTTTGCAGACACTTAATCATATGTTATGTACAATTAAATGAAATGTATTATTGTTTAAACTTATACTGAACACAATTGGTCGAACTTAAGAGTGCTTAACTCCTTAACTGTCACCCCCCTTTTTGAGAATACACATGAAAATACACTATCCAAACTTAAAGGGCTGCAATTCAAGAATGCTTTGGAATATCTTGTTTTAAAGCAGATTATTTCTGAGGTGAAAGCAATTCAAAATATGAAAGTATAAAAAAGTTATGGAAGTTTAAATGTACTGAAAATAAAAAAATACTGTACTAAATATTTTTATTTATCTAAAATTACTATAAAATCAAAGCCATATGTCTAACCAAGTTGTGTTCCAAATTTGAAGTTGATATCACAAAAATTGTAGCCTGGATGCCAGCCGAACTTAGCCCCGCCCACAACATTTTTACTCAGGAATTTCGGTCTGTACTTTCTCCGTAGAGGAGTAATTATGCCCGAACAGAAACTGTTCGGACCAATGAAATTGTCAGGGCGGGCTTTAGACGATGATGGACAGATGATAAACAGTAACGTCATCATCCACGTCACCAAAGAGCGCTTGGGTTGAATTTGTTCTAATCCTAAACGGAGAACTTGTTCTTATATGCATTCACCTTTACTATTTCTCTCAGAAATGATGATGGTGTTGGTAAGTACTCTGTGTATCCTTAAATTCTTTTTTTACAACACCGGCAAAGATCGTTTACACTCATCTTTTTCTAACGTAACTTATTCCAGCGTGCAGACAGGGTTGCCAAGTTTTCACAACAAAACCGCCCAATTGCTAACGTTCCTCAAAACTAGCCAAAAACAAGCCCAATAGCTTTCCAGGGGGGGTTCTCCGGGGAAAAAAAGGCATTTGGGGGGTAAAATATGTGTTATTTTGGCAGGGCTGGCAGCTAAAAATCGCATTCCTGGGTCTGTATATCACATAATTGGGGTCGCTTCAACCCGTGGACATGGCAACACAGTGCAGTTGAGTTCTGTGGACATTTGATAACTAACGTTATGCGTCGCTCCGTTGCTCTAATTGGTTGTAGGTCTATCCAATTGAGGTCTTTCCTGGTTCGGTTGAAACACGGCCCATAATCACAGCCCAACGGAGCAGATCAGACTCATATTCTGACTAGAATTGAGTATGACGACGTCAGGCTACAAAAATTGAAGAGTCCCCATGAAATTTTGTTTAGGCGCGCTGTACCAAAAATAGCCACCGGGTGTCATCCACATTCCATTGATTGTTTTTTCGATGCATTTTCCTGTAAATTTCTGTCCAAATGTCACTTCCATCACAAAACAGTCACCAAATATGGACCCTTGAGACTCAGACCTTTCCGACAATATGTGTTTTGTCAAGATTAGAAAAGATTTTGATTATAAAGTAGTTAAAAAAAATGTTGTAATATAAAACATGACACCGCCCACTAGGGGAGGAGCTCGCTAGAAGAATTTAAAGTACCGTTTCCATGGTAACACAACATCCAATTTCAAAACGGATTACACAGGATGAATTTTGAGGTCGTAAACTTTCGAATGATGCCTAATTTATGATAATTACTAAAATATTTGATACGAAAAAAAGGCGATCAAAAAAAGAGCGCCAGGTGTCCTGCCAGCGGGACGGGGACAGTTAAGGGATTTTAAGTACATATTTACATGTAATTTAATGTAATTATTTCACTCCAATAAATGTTGGGGGGAAAAAATCAATTTCTGGGTTATTTGGCAACCCAGCACTGGGTAAATATTGGACAAAACACATGCTGGGTTATTTTTTCCCAGCTTGTTGGGTTTTATACATTAATCAATGTGCTGGGTTGTTTTTTGAAAGTGCTGGGTCAGTCAATTTGACATTGAAGGCTTTTTTGTTTTAAATAATAAAAATGCACTCTCTAAAATCTCTGGAGCACAACAGCAGTCCTGCGTCCCACGGGTATATCTGTGGCTATAGCCAACAATACATTGTATGGGTCAAAATTATCAATTTTTCTTTGATGCCAAAAATCATTAGGATATTAAAATCAAGATCCATTAAGATATTTTGTACCTACCATAAATACATCAAAAATGTATTATTAGTAGTAAATTCATTGCTAAGGACTGACAACTTTAAAGGAGATTTTCTCAATGTTTATATTTTTTTGCACCCTCAGATTTACAAATAGTCGTATCTTAACAAATCTTACTTAGCTTATTTGTGGCCCAGGGTCACACACATACACACACACACACACACACACACACACACACAAACACACAGGAACAGTTCATATACAATGTTTTATTCAATGGCAAGTCAGTCTTTTACAGTCATAACATGCTCAAAAACGTTTAGTAAATGTTTTAGGACGTGACAAGAGCATCAACAGCAGCAAATGGAAATCTATGGGAAGAAAACTGCTATCAGAAGCTGTTCCAGTTCATGAAATGCCAATCTTATATATATTTATTTTTGAGAAGTTACATCAAAAACAGCTCTTTTTGTGCCATCTCGTCTGCACTTGATCACCAGCGCTGCTATTATAGTCAGTGGAGCGCACGGCCGCAGGACAGCGGTGTCGCGTCGTGTTTCAGCCCGGATCGCGCACTCGTTTGGCGGGAGGTGACACTTCCTGGTGGCGCTAGCGCGGCATTCGGCTAGCGTCTCCGGCAGACGTTAGCTTAGCTGTGACTTCCATGTAAACAGAAAAGTTAAACCGGTGAGACTACAGACATTTTCCTCTTTATACAGTAATAATTTGATAGAAATAGAATGTAATACAAAGCTTAATTTCATTTAGGAAGTTTTCTCTCAGAACATGTTCTGCAGAACACAAAATGACCATTGACGAACGTATCCAGTTTGACACAGACTACCCAACATTGGGTTACATTGACCTAGCGCTGGGTAGGTATCTAATGACCCAGCAGCAGAGTTACAGAAAAACTACCCAGCACCTGGGTACAAATATTACAAATAACCCAATAAAATAACCCAGCATTGTTTCAGAGTGACCGGGTAAAAATGTTATAAAAAATAACTCAATAAAATTACCCAGCCAGCTGAACCCAGCATTTGGGTTAAAAAACAACAAGAAACCCAGTATTTTTTTAGCGTTCTATTGTCTTTTAAACAAGGTTAAAGAGTAGTGCCAAAATGACAAGCATCTTTGGCAAACAAATTATTTTATTAATGTCATATATTTGTACATACACATGAAGTAATTTAGTACATATATTAAAATGCTGGGTTGTTTCAAGCCAAATTTGGGTCAAATATGGACTAACCCAGTCATTGGGTTACATTTTAAAAATTATAATTTTAACTCAGTGGTTGGGTTCGTCCGTATTTGACCCAAATCGGTTGAAATAACCCAGCATTTTTTGTTAAAGTGTAATATTGAATAACACACTGCAGGTAAAATTATAATGAGTGCTTTACATTAAGATTACATAATCATTTAAAGTGCACTTTATAATTGGACATTATTATGTAATGCACTTTTTAAGAAACATAGTCATGAAATCCTTAGATTTTAAGATTTGAAGTACACTAAGTGCACATTTAATGCAATTGAGTGCACTTCTTTTTGTCCTAGCTTAACTCTCACACACATCTCTCTCTCTGTTACACAACACGTGCCGCATAATTGTTGATTCCCACTTGTTAAAAAAACAAACCCTGCTGCATTGCAGTACTGTAAAGTACTGTTTGAGGTCTGTAGTTATGCAGATTATACGACACACACACACACACACACACACACACACACAAGGCCATAATAAATCATATAGTGTTTCTGTGCTGAGAGAGATCCGACATAACGGATTCCTTTGGTGTTTGTTTTCTGTTTGCCTTCCTGAAAATCCAATGCAAATCCTGGGAGTGAAACGCGTTCGGATCCTTTTAGTCTCGTTCCTCAGAACTGAGCGTCTCCTCAGAGGCCCGAATAAGAACTTAATAAGACTTTCAATGACATCTCAACTACACCATCCTCTGATAATATCAATTTTACCATCATTGTGTAATCAAAATCCACCCGTTTGCTCTTAAAGCAGCCTGTGTATTCATTAAAAACTGGGGCTCTTTTATTCAATAGCTGACTTTTATTCAGCAAGGATGCATTCAATTGATCAGTGACAGTAATAATGTTATTAAAAATTCTGACTTTGTATCACACAAAGCCTATTTAACCCTCTGGGGTTCTTCATTTATGGGTCACACTCAGGACCTTCGGGTCAAAAATTACCCAGAGGGCGGGATTAAGATAAAAAAGATTTGAGTAAAATCAATGAAATATATTTTCGTTCAATCATATTTTTTCTTTTCTTTTTTGGTGTTTTGAGATAGTTTTATGATTTATAATTCATATTTATGCAATAATTATGACCCATTTTTTCCCCATTGAATATAATAAAAAAATGTATGTGTATATATATATAATTTTTTTATATTTTTATTAAAGCTGTATTTCATTTTAGAGTCAAGCCTAGGCCTCATGAAAGCAATTTTTTTAATGAGATCGGTGCCATCCGGTGGACACATTGAGCATTTTTATCACGCAATAGCACATTTTTACCACTATAGTAGATCTTGCTTTTTATAAAAATAAAAAAAAATTCGTAGCTTCATCGGAATGGTCCGAAACTTGGTGACTTTATTGGTACTTGGTATATGAACACCCCAAAAAAATTGGGGACAGGATTTGAAAAGCCTAAGTGGCCGAAAAAATAATAGTCACACTCAGGACCTTCGGGTCAGAAATGACCCCCATAGGAAATGAATGGAAAATTGGCAAAAATATGAAAATACAGATTTTTTTTGTGCATACAATCTACAAATCAGCCAGGATGCATAAAAAAGGACTCAACAGTGAAGATCTCTAAAACATCAAGAGTGCAAAACAGACAAAAAAACTCACACACACACACACACACTTATACACACATACGCACACACAAATGAACACATGCCATTCCAAAAGCTAATTGTGTTTTTGTGTGTGTGTGTTTTGCACTCTTGATGTTTTAGAGATTCACCCCTTCACTGTTTTTTTCTGCATCCTGGCTGATTTGTAGATTGTATGCACAAAAAAACTCATGTATTTCATATTTTTTGGCAATTTCCCATTCATTTCCTATGGGGGTCATTTTTGACCCGAAGGTCCTGAGTGTGAATATTTTTTTTACGACCACTTAGACTTTTCAAATCCTGTCCCTATTTTTTTGGGGTGTTCATATACCAAGTACCAATAAAGTCACCAAGTTTCGGACCATTCCGATGAAGCTACGATTTTTAATTGTTTTTTATAAAACGTCATTTTTGACCCAAAGAACCCCAGAGGGTTAAGCATAGAAACATCTAACTTGCAGCTCTCATACATAAATCACAGACGCACATGGCTTTGAAATAAAAGAGATTATTTGTTAATAATTCCTGCCGTCCTCAGGTACTCTACCCCCGCATCATGAGCGAGCCGTGAATATCCCCATCACGCTTCTGAACCCAATAACATCCTCTGAATTATGGCATAATGAATCTTTTCCATGCTGACTTCGTACGACACGGACACGGTAAATAAAACAACTGGAAATACCTGTAGGGAACACGATTCTAATATATATTCTAATGCATATTGTAGAGTCATAAACACAAATCCGCGTGTCCCTGAGCGCGGTGTGAAGCGAAACACCCGTCTGGGGCAAATCAGGGCCTGATTGAGTGTTTGATTGTGACTGAATGGTGTGTTTTGTCTGTCCCGCAGGCGCCGCTGCGTCTCGTGTCGTCTCTGCTTTGGTTCATGAACCTGTAAAATGAGGGTTGTTTCAGAGAGAGTAGATTAGAGAACAGAGCACTGTCTGCATAATAACACACACTGCGACTGAAGCGATGTACTGTTATTAATATTCATGTGAACACTCAAATCCGACTCTGTTTGCTCTCTTAAATCAGGTTGCTGCTCATATTGTGAATGATTATCCATGCATGTCCTACAATAAGGTCACGTTATACTAGTTAATGCTTTAACTAGCAATGAGCAATACATTTGTTTTAGGCCTATTTATTAATTTACTTTGTTTTAAAACACACTAATCGTTCTTGAGCAGCAAATCCTCATATTAGAACGATTTGTGAAGGATCATGTGACACTGAAGACTGGAGTAACGATGATAAATTCAGCTTTGATCACAGTGATATAAATTACACGTTACTATATATTCATATAGCTGTTATGAATCGTAATAATATTTCAGAATTTTTACTGTGTTTTTGATCTAATAAAAGCAGCCTTGGTGAGCAGAAGAGACTTAAAAATCATAATTATTCCAAACTCTTGAATGCTACATTCACTTTTTGCTGAGAGTATTGTGAATGACGAACATCAGAATAAGTAATTATGTCCATGAGATCCCACGGAAATTTCCTGTAGGTTTTTTAAAAATAGAAGTTACACAAGTAGTAAAATAAAATATAGCTGCAAGCAGCCATTATCTGGGCCAAGCGCAAAGAAGAAGACAAGACATGCCAAAATGGCTGGCAGTGTCAGATCAACTGCAGCAATGAGCAATTAAACACATTTTAAGATGATTTTAGGCAAAAAGGCTGAAAAATGCATTGTAGTCTATGGGAATTTCATGTTTTTTCTATTATAGCGCCACCGAGAGTATGAGCTCATACATGTGTGTGTCAATTTTGGTGAAAATATCTCATTTCGTTTTGGAGTTATAGACATTTATATGAAAAAACACCTGACTTTGATTGGATTTTACTCCCCCTTACTATCAATATTTTGACATATGGGCGTGAGCATTGTACTATCGACCTATGTTTCCGAACTTCTGACACTGGTTTCGTCTCGCTCGGACTAGCGGTTTTGAAGATATCAGCTAACGTTTTTAAAGCGCTATATTACAACGCTGCACAAACCATAGCCCGAAACCTGGCAAGTCTGGTATCGTTGGACTCGGCAAGGATTCAGGAGTCTAATGGTGCGTTCACACCGGACGCGATTCGCGCGAGTGATTTACATGTTAAGTCAATGCAGAGACGCGAAATGGCATTCTGCGGCGCGATTCGCGCGAATGAGGCGGCGAGATTCGCGTGATTCGCGCGATTGAGGCGGCGCGAAGGACGCGAATTGAGCGCGAAACGCTCAAGTTGAAAAATCTGAACTTTGGCGGATATTTCGCGCCGCGTTAACCAATCAGGAGCTTGCTCTAGTAGTGACAACAATGAGGAGAAAATCTGTATATTAATATCTGGTTCAGACAATATGATTATCACTGTGATAACATTAAATGACATGAAACACAACCCAGTCTCTTTTTGTTAAATGCAAGTTTATGTATGATCAATAATACAAAAGTATAAGTAATGTATAACAAGCTATACATTAAATAAAGCAAACAATGCAGTCAAACATTCAAAGTCAGTGCTAGTAGGCTAACGTTACAACTGCAACGTACAGTTATAGCCTAAAAATATAAAGTAATGAAACTTATCTTTGCCCTCAGCCTAAACGATTTGCCAGGGAACAAATTATAGATCCATGAGACCAAAGATTGGCCGTTACAAGACGAATTATAGCTCGAGACACCACAGAGACATCAGAGCCAGCGGCAGACGGCAGAAGGACTGGCCGAGGAAAGGTTGCCCTCGCCGGCTTTCACGTGCGCTGAGCGCGCTGTCCGCTGGAGCTCACAGCTCCGACAACGGCAGATAAAATGTTCAAATAGGCACTGTTTATGTAAATAAACCAAAGATTTGAGCTTTAAACAACTACATTATCGACTGAAAAAGTCTTAAAACTACGTTTTGTCACACATTAACAGTAGATATGAACAAAAAAAAAGACATGTAAACACAGCCCATGTCAGCCATTTCTCAACGAGACGAGCTGCTGGCGGAAGCCCCGCCCATGACGCGAATTCGCATCTGTTGTGCAGTGAATGTCACGCGCGATTCGCGCGAATTTCACGCACGATTCGCGCGAGTAAACTCAAAATGTACACGCGTCCACCTTCGCGCGATTAGCGCGAATTATTTGCGCGAATCGCGTCCGGTGTGAACGCCACATAAGGAGATGACTCGTGAAAATAAGTCAACCACCCCCATAGTTATAAGCATTTGAAAAAACAAATTATCCACTAGGTGGCGCTGTTTCGAAATGTATCAGGCTCCTTCAGGGCATCGTGCTGATGACCCATACCCAGTTTCGTAACAATCCGTTCATGTGTTCATAAAATACAGCATTTTAGCACAATTCAAAATGGCCGATATGGTAAAATTGGATATCAGATTTTTGGACAAATGGTTCCGAAGTTAAAAGCAAAAAGAGACATTTTTCGTATCTCCGAAAAAGCGGCACCCGACACCTTTGTCGGCACCAGCTGAAGATGATCTGGTTCAATTTTCGTGCAAATCGGACAAATCGTGCGAATCTTCTTGAGCCAAGGAATTTTGTTTCTAGTCCTTATGGTTCAAAAGTTATTAGCATAAACATCAGTCAAACTTTGGACTGATGGTGGCGCTAGAGGGATTGAGTTAGAGACTCCTTCGGTGCTTCGCCCCTAATCATTTTGTCCTGCAACATGCACCACATCGGTTGTCCGATTCGTCACATAAATGTGGTCTTTCTGTTGCAACTTTAAGTTTTAAAGGGGTGATGAATTGAGAAATCAACCTTCCCTTGAGCTTTTGATACATAAAAGTTCATCGTGATATAAGAATATGTAAGTTTCAGAGCTGAAAACTTCCTTGTTAGTCAAAGAAAAGCTTATATTGACACCAGGCCCAGAAAACAGAAGAAGAATAACGCCTGATTCTGTAGCCCCGCCCACCGACTCGTGCCACTAACATAACACAGACCTACAGAGAGAGCTATACCGCATCGAATTTCTAAACATACCGCATAAGCTTCATTCAGATTCCAATATTATGAATGCATGGATGAACTTAATTTTTAATGAAGATCCAGCTCATGTGGGGAAGACTGCGCGTATGTTCTTGCATTTAACCACGGATTCGTTTGTAAACAAGAGACTGGATTTGCAGACACGATGAGATTACGACTGAATGAAGCAACACACTAATGTGAGTAAAAGATGTTTTTTTATATGTGATGTTATTGCATTGTTACAGATCGTATTGATTATGTGTACGTGTGTAACTGAACATTATCGCGCTGTCACAGGCAGAATAATCCTTTATTTATGGGGTTTTTGGTTCATTGTGATTCGGGATCAGATTCAGACATGTAACGTTATGGGCCAGGGCTCGCAAAGCCCAACGTCCCGGGGCTGTTGTGTTTTCCAGACGGACTACCAAAATGTAATGTAAAAAATGTAAATGTTAAATCTTAACCCTCTGGTGCTCTTCGGTAATTTCTGACCGGAAAATGTTCTGTTTTGAAATTTTTTAAATCACAGCTTCATCAGAATTATATGAAACTTGGTGACTTTTCTAGCATTAGGTGTGTAAACACACAAAAAAATTGGGCTCATGATTCGAGCATGCTAATTGGTCATTAAAAAAAATGTAGCGTTCATTGTCTTCAATATTAAAAATCGTAGCTTCATCGGAATGGTCCGAAACTTGGTGACTTTATTGGTACTTGGTATATGAACACCCCAAAAAATTGGGGACAGGATTTGAAAAGTCTAAGTGGTCGTAAAAAAAAATAACTGTCGCACTCAAAAAAAAAAAAAAAAAAAAAAAAAAAAAAATGACCCCCATAGGAAATGAATGGGAAATTGGCAAAAATATGAAAATACAGATTTTTTTTGTGCATACAATCTACAAATCAGCCAGGATGCAGAAAAAAGGACTCAACAGTGAAGATCTCTAAAACATCAAGAGTGTAAAACACATACACACACACAATTGAATGCGTGCCATTCCAAAAGCTAATTGTGTTTTTGTGTGTGTTTTGCACTCTTGATGTTTTAGAGATCTTCACTGTTGAGTCCTTTTTTCTGCATCCTGGCTGATTTGTAGATTGTATGCACAAAAAAACTCTGTATTTTCATATTTTTGCCAATTTCTCATTCATTTCCTATGGGGGTCATTTTTGACCCGAAGGTCCGGAGTGTGACTATTATTTTTTACGACCACTTAGACTTTTCAAATCCTGTCCCCAATTTTTTTGGGTGTTCATATACCAAGTACCAATAAAGTCACCAAGTTTCGGGCCATTCCGATGAAGCTACGATTTTTAATATTTTTTCATAAAATGCTTCGGGTCATTTTTGACCCGAAGAACCCCAATCTCATTTTATGACGCAAAACACAAAGCCTCTTGAAGTAACGTTCATCCCAGATCTTAGAGGCCATTTTGTGTCTCTCCTAGAGCAGGTTTCCTGCAGTAATGTTGATCATCTCCTCATATTCTCCAGTGTTGCGGCTCCTCTCCTCCCAGTCTGTCAGTATCGCTCTGTTTAGTTCCTGTCTCTATGAAGCCCCGCCTTCTGAAAAGCACACTGTGCTCTGATTGGTCGGCTGGAGTAGTGTGTTGTGATTGGTGTTTGGGAAATGCCCCGCCCCTTACCATAACCGCCACAACTGACTAACTCAACCAGGCCCCGCCCCTTTATTCTGCATATTAATTATTATAATGAGGAATATTGTGACGTGTTGGCTCCCGAGGAAACTCAAGACTACACTGGAGTTCAGAAACACTGACACTGATATAGAGAATAACAGCAACATTACACACTAAAGAAAGAGCACAATAGATCCTCTTTAATACTCATAAACTGTAAAGCACAGCTGCCCAGGGAATCTCCGGCTCGGATGCGGATTTTCTTCGGGGTTTCAGGGCTCAAATCCACGAGCTGTGTGCGGAAATGTGCCGGCTGTGGATTCGGTGGCTTCATTTGTCATTCACAGTGTGTCTTATGAGATAAAGCGTCTCCAGCCCAGGGTTTTTCCTCGAGGAAGGGAGACTGATTACCTGGGATTGTCAAGAAACGCTCGACTCCAGACGGGAAAGCGAGGCTTATGAGACATATGAAAGAAGTGCAGAAATCATTTACATAATGCATAATGACGGCATTGACCAATCACAATCAAGCGCTCCGGTGAGATGTGTTTTAAATGTACATAATGTTTCAAGAACATTTTCAAACTATGTTCACTAAAGATACTCCCTGAAGCGCCTCCATAGTCTTGGGGTTCTCAACACAGTATTCCTCATTTCAATAAAGGGGCGGGGCCTGGTTGATTTAGTTAGTAGTGTGTGAAATTTCACTAACACCAATCACAACACACGGCTCCAGCCCACCAATCAGAGCACAGTGTGCTTTTCAGGAGGCGGGGCTTTATAGAGACAGGAACTGAATACGATATATAATTCAGAAGCGCACTTTTATTACTTCTTAAAAATAAAATGATGTTGAGCGCCACCATTTGGCCTCTTCTGTCATTACAGCATCCACAATGGCTGGAAAAATATAAAGAGCAGGGCATTCTGGGTAAAATCATCAAATAAGTATTATTGTTATTAAAGATAACTATATGAATTATATTGTTATTTAATATTTAAAAATTGCATTTTTACATTAAAATATACATTTATTAATTAGTAGGAATTATTATTTCATATTTAAATGTTTTTTTTTATTTGAATATACATTTAGTATGAATTATATTATTAGCTTATTATTAATGTAATTATTGAATATTAAAATGTTTAACTTTTCAACAATTAAATATACATTTATAAATTATTTAGTATGAATTTAATTATTATTTAATATTGAAATGTTTTACATTTTGATTTGAATATCATTTTTTATAAATTTAGTATGAATTTTATTATTATTATTATTATTTAATGTTAAAATATTAAACTTTTTAAATATACATTTCTAAATGATTTAGTAGGAATTAAATTACTATTTAATATTTCATTGTTTTGCATTTTGATTTGAAAATAATTTTTTATAAATTTAGTATTATTATTATAATTTTAATATTAAAATGTTTAACTTTAACATTTAAATATACATTTATAAATTATTTAGTAGGAATTTAATTATTATTTAATATTGAAATGTTTTACATTTTGATTTGAATATAATGTTTTATAAATTTAGTATGAATTTTATTATTATTTAATACATTTCTAAATTATTTAGTAGGAATTAAATTACTATTTAATATTTAATTGTTTTGCATTTTGATTTTAATATAGTTTTTTATAAATTTATTTTTATTATTATTTAATATTAAAATGTTTAACTTTAACATTTAAATATACATTTATAAATGATTTAGTAGGAATTTAATATTGAAATGTTTTACATTTTGATTTGAATATAATATTTTATAAATTTTGTATGAATTTTATTATTATTTAATATTAAAATGTTAAACTTTTTAAATATACATTTCTAAATTATTTAGTAGGAATTAAATTACTATTTAATATTTAATTGTTTTGCATTTTGATTTGAATATGATTTTTTATAAATGTATTATTATTATTATTTAATATTAAAATGTTTAACTTAAACATTTAAATATACATTTATAAATAATTACATTTTAAATGTAATATAAATGTAATAAATTAATTATGAATGATTATTATTATTTCATATTTAAAATGTAAATTCTTTATTTTAAATATAGATGTATTATTTAGTATGAATTATTATTAATGTTTTACATTTAATGTAAATAAACATTTTATAAATTTAGTATGAGTTATATTATATACTATTTAAAATAAACCTTCTTTAATTGAAATCTAGATTTATGATTTAGTATGAACTATCTCTGATCTCTGGATGGTAACTTTAGCCAGTGTGTGCGTCCTAACCAGCTCATTCACAGAATATAACGTTGGTCAAGCAGT
Source organism: Gobio occitaniae (assembly GCA_033150135.1). NCBI lineage: Eukaryota > Metazoa > Chordata > Actinopteri > Cypriniformes > Gobionidae > Gobio > Gobio occitaniae. The sequence goes on along the minus strand of JARQWZ010004417.1, from coordinate 77,991 downwards.
TGCTATTGGTCCATCTGTGAGAAATCTCGCTCCAGTTGTTGTTGTTCTTTATCCAAACTAGAGTGAGCAGTACAGGCTCCGCCCTCTTCTGAAAAAGGGGCGGGAGCAGCAACTAATTTGCATTTAAAGACACACACACAAAATGGGGGCTTTCAAAACCTCCTATAATATAATCTGTGGTGTGTTTTTTGCTGAAACTTCACAGTTAAATCTTGTGAAAGGGCCTTATTATTGCTGATCTTTCGGTGAATGTAAAAGACTTTTGTAAATTAGAACCTATTAGCTCGAGCCATCGTAACAGACGACAATCAATACACCAATCAGTATTCACACAGTTCACCGATTACGCTGTTTATCAAGAGGCTTTAAATCAATAGACCTGTGAGGAGATGGAGTGTGTCGCTGTGTCCTAATCTCTCCTGTCTGAGAGTCATTCACACACACACACACACACACGTGTATTTGACTGTAGAAAGTCATGCTTCATTGCGGTTCAACACTTGATGCTTGACTCCAGCTGTGAGAGGAATTGAACTAATATTGAATATTTGATGATCATGTTCTGATGTGGCCCGTCTGCTGAAGTGCAGTTTTTAGCCTGTGATGTACAGTAAAGTGTGTGAACTGATATGGAAATGAAATGAAGTGAAAAGATGTTGAGCGCCACCATTTGGCCTCTTCTGTCATTACAGCTGGGAAAATATAAAGAGCAGGGCAATTATTATTCCTATTAAAGATAATTATATTTAAAAAAAATCACACTTTGAAAATGAAATATAAATGTATTTAGTATTAGAATATATTTAAATGTTATTTTTTTTTAATTTTAATATACATTTTATACATTTAGTATGAATTAGATTAGCCTATTATTGTTATTATAATTATTTATTTAATTTAAATATTGATTTATTATTATTTAGTATTCATTATTAAATATTAAAATGTTTAACATTTTAACATATACATTTATATATTTAGTATGAATTTAATTATTTAATATTTACATTTTTATTGGAATATACATTTTTGTATAATTAGATTATTATATTTTAAAATGTACATTCTTTAATTTAAATATAGATTATTTAGTATGAATTAGATTTATTATTATTATTTAATATTTAAATGTTTTACATTTTGATTTGAATATAAATTAAGAATGAATTAGATTATTATTATACTTATCATTTAATATTTAAATGTTACATTCTTTAATTTAAATATAATTATTATTATTATTTAGTATGTATTAATTATTATTTAATATTAAAATGTTTAACTTTTTAACATTTAAATATACATTTATATATTATTTAGTATGAATTAAATTATTTAATATTTAAATTTAATTGTAGTATACATTTTTATACATTTTGTTTGAATTAGATTATTATCATTAATATTAAATATATAAAAGGTACATTCTTTAATTTAAATATAGATCATTTAGTATGAATTGATTTATTATTATTTAATATTAAAATGTTTAACTTTAACATTTAAATATACATTTATAAATTTAGTATCAATTAATTTTAATATTTAAATGTTTTACATTTGATTTGAATATAAATTAAGTATGAATTAGATTATTATACTTATTATTTAATATTTAAAAGTACATTCTTTAATTTAAATATAAATTATTTAGTATTATTATTTAATATTAAAATGTTTAACATTATTTAGTATGAATTAAAAATGATTACTTAAATGTTTTACATTTTAATATACATTTAGTATTAATTAGAGATTATTAATTAAAATGTACATTCTTTAATTTAAATAAATGTATGATTTAGTATGAATTATTTAATGTAAAACATAAATATTAAATACTAATAATTCAACTTAAATTAGTTATATTATTTTGTTTAAAATGAACATTAATTTAAATATGCATTTATTATTTACTATGAATTAGATCATTATCATTTGATATGTAAATGTTTAACTTTTTCCAATTTAAATATACATTTATAATCTGACTTAAATTATTAATATTTAAAATGTACATTCTATAGTTTAAACAAATTAAAACATTATATTCAATATCCAACTTGCAATGACTTTATTAACTTCTCCAGGCCTATCAAAAAACACACATATAAAACTGATTAATCAAAAAACACACAAAACTGATTCATATTTCCATATGCACATGACAATTTAAAACACGCTTCTCTGAGAAGGCTTTTATTCGCAATGTCTCGAGTTGCACAAATATAGACTTTTCCCTTACAAAATCAAATTATTTACAAACTCATCATTATCGGTCACACAAAAAACGTTAAAAACGAGTTGCTCTGCAGGATCAAATGAGTCCTGATTTCCTGACCCATGTGAACGTCTGAGAGACTGAACTCTATCCCTCAGAAATCCTCAGGTGTGTGTGGAAACGTCTTCAGTGTTGCAGAAGTCAGATGTCAAGCTCAGGTGTTCTTTTATGATTTGATGCAACATTTGGTTTGTGTCAGCTTGAGGAATGAATCAGACCTTCATCCTTCAGGAAACTCCTCTGGTGTTTATCACACATTCTCCTGTGTGTGTGTGTGTGTGTGTGTGTGTGTGTGTGTGGAGCTCAGTCGTCTGGTTCTGTAACACACTGCTCCACGATCTCCCGCAGGTTGGGGTTCTCCATGGCGGCCGCCACGCGCTCCTTATCGTTGATCTGTTTGTTAACTGAGAGAGGACGACAGGTAATGAGAGAGGACGACAGGTAATGAGAGAGGACGACAGGTAATGAGAGAGGACGACAGGTAATGAGAGAGGACGACAGGTAATGAGAGAGGACGAGAGAGAGGACGACAGGTAATGAGAGAGGACGAGAGAGAGGACGACAGGTAATGAGAGAGGACGACAGGTAATGAGAGAGGACGAGAGAGGACGACAGGTAATGAGAGAGGACGAGAGAGGACGACAGGTAATGAGAGACGACAGGTAATGAGAGAGGACGACAGGTAATGAGAGACGACAGGTAATGAGAGAGGACGAGAGAGGACGACAGGTAATGAGAGAGGACGAGAGAGGACGACAGGTAATGAGAGAGGACGACAGGTAATGAGAGAGGACGACAGGTAATGAGAGAGGACGACAGGTAATGAGAGAGGACGACAGGTAATGAGAGACGACAGGTAATGAGAGAGGACGACAGGTAATGAGAGAGGACGACAGGTAATGACGACAGGTGTGTGTGTGTGTGTGTGTGTGTGTGTGTGTGTGTGTGTGTGTGTGTGTGTGGAGCTCAGTCGTCTGGTTCTGTAACACACTGCTCCACGATCTCCCGCAGGTTGGGGTTCTCCATGGCGGCCGCCACGCGCTCCTTATCGTTGATCTGTTTGTTAACTGAGAGAGGACGACAGGTAATGAGAGAGGACGACAGGTAATGAGAGAGGACGACAGGTAATGAGAGAGTGAGAGAGGACGACAGGTAATGAGAGAGGACGACAGGTAATGAGAGAGTGAGAGAGGACGACAGGTAATGAGAGAGGACGACAGGTAATGAGAGAGTGAGAGAGGACGACAGGTAATGAGAGAGGACGACAGGTAATGAGAGAGGACGACAGGTAATGAGAGAGTGAGAGAGGACGACAGGTAATGAGAGAGGACGACAGGTAATGAGAGAGTGAGAGAGGACGACAGGTAATGAGAGAGGACGACAGGTAATGAGAGAGGACGACAGGTAATGAGAGAGGACGACAGGTAATGAGAGAGGACGACAGGTAATGAGAGAGTGAGAGAGGACGACAGGTAATGAGAGAGGACGACAGGTAATGAGAGAGGACGACAGGTAATGAGAGAGTGAGAGAGGACGACAGGTAATGAGAGAGGACGACAGGTAATGAGAGAGTGAGAGAGGACGACAGGTAATGAGAGAGGACGACAGGTAATGAGAGAGTGAGAGAGGACGACAGGTAATGAGAGAGGACGACAGGTAATGAGAGAGGACGACAGGTAATGAGAGAGTGAGAGAGGACGACAGGTAATGAGAGAGGACGACAGGTAATGAGAGAGTGAGAGAGGACGACAGGTAATGAGAGAGGACGACAGGTAATGAGAGAGGACGACAGGTAATGAGAGAGTGAGAGAGGACGACAGGTAATGAGAGAGGACGACAGGTAATGAGAGAGGACGACAGGTAATGAGAGAGGACGACAGGTAATGAGAGAGGACGACAGGTAATGAGAGAGGACGACAGGTAATGAGAGAGGACGACAGGTAATGAGAGAGTGAGAGAGGACGACAGGTAATGAGAGAGTGAGAGAGGACGACAGGTAATGAGAGAGGACGAGAGAGGACGACAGGTAATGAGAGAGGACGAGAGAGGACGACAGGTAATGAGAGAGTGAGAGAGGACGACAGGTAATGAGAGAGGACGACAGGTAATGAGAGAGGACGACAGGTAATGAGAGAGGACGACAGGTAATGAGAGAGGACGACAGGTAATGAGAGAGGACGACAGGTAATGAGAGAGGACGACAGGTAATGAGAGAGGACGACAGGTAATGAGAGACGACAGGTAATGAGAGAGGACGACAGGTAATGACGACAGGTGTGTGTGTGTGTGTGTGTGTGTGTGTGTGTGGAGCTCAGTCGTCTGGTTCTGTAACACACTGCTCCACGATCTCCCGCAGGTTGGGGTTCTCCATGGCGGCCGCCACGCGCTCCTTATCGTTGATCTGTTTGTTAACTGAGAGAGGACGACAGGTAATGAGAGAGGACGACAGGTAATGAGAGAGGACGACAGGTAATGAGAGAGTGAGAGAGGACGACAGGTAATGAGAGAGGACGACAGGTAATGAGAGAGTGAGAGAGGACGACAGGTAATGAGAGAGGACGACAGGTAATGAGAGAGTGAGAGAGGACGACAGGTAATGAGAGAGGACGACAGGTAATGAGAGAGGACGACAGGTAATGAGAGAGTGAGAGAGGACGACAGGTAATGAGAGAGGACGACAGGTAATGAGAGAGTGAGAGAGGACGACAGGTAATGAGAGAGGACGACAGGTAATGAGAGAGGACGACAGGTAATGAGAGAGGACGACAGGTAATGAGAGAGTGAGAGAGGACGACAGGTAATGAGAGAGGACGACAGGTAATGAGAGAGTGAGAGAGGACGACAGGTAATGAGAGAGGACGACAGGTAATGAGAGAGTGAGAGAGGACGACAGGTAATGAGAGAGGACGAGAGAGGACGACAGGTAATGAGAGAGTGAGAGAGGACGACAGGTAATGAGAGAGGACGAGAGAGGACGACAGGTAATGAGAGAGTGAGAGAGGACGACAGGTAATGAGAGAGGACGAGAGAGGACGACAGGTAATGAGAGAGGACGACAGGTAATGAGAGAGGACGAGAGAGGACGACAGGTAATGAGAGAGGACGAGAGAGGACGACAGGTAATGAGAGAGGACGAGAGAGGACGACAGGTAATGAGAGAGGACGAGAGAGGACGACAGGTAATGAGAGAGGACGAGAGAGAGGACGACAGGTAATGAGAGAGGACGAGAGAGAGGACGACAGGTAATGGGAGAGGACGACAGGTAATGAGAGAGGACGACAGGTTAGCCAGTGAAGACACAGAGATCAGAGATGATCAAACTCAGCTCTACAATTCACCCTAGAGCCACTTCACCACTCCACTGATGACAGAGTTTGACACTGGATCATTAACATTTTCACACCATATTCTGTTAAATAATTGTATTTATTTATTTTATTTTTGATGCAGGTCTCGTTTGCCATAATTAGATTTGATTTAATTTATTAAAATTGTATATATTTGAAATTGAATATTTAAAATTGAATATTATATATATATATGTACACATATATTTATAAAAAAAAATACAATAATATAAAATAAATATATATATAATTAAAATAATTTATTTCAATTTTATGTATTATTAAAATATATATCAATGCATATATATATATATAAAGCATTGATATATAATTAATAATAAAAATGATTTAAATTGTATAATTTTTTCAAGTGTATACATACATTAATGACAATTTAAATGAATAATTAAACTATATATATATATATATATATATATATATATATATATATATATATATATATATATATATATATGTATATATGTATATATATATATATATATATATATATATATATATATATATATATATATATATATATATATATATATATATATATATATATATATATATATATATATATATATATATGTATATATATATATATATATGTATATATATATATATATATATATATGTATATATATATATATATATATGTATATATATATATATATATATGTATATATATATATATATGTATATGTATATATATATATATATGTATATGTATATATATATATATATGTATATATATATATATATATATATATGTATATATATATATATATATATATATGTATATATATATATATATATATATGTATATATATATATATATATATGTATATATATATATATATATATGTATATGTATATATATATATATATATATGTATATATATATATATATATATATGTATGTATATATATATATATATATATATATATATATATATATATATATATGATTAATTAAAATTATTAAATAAAATCATGCATTTCATTTTTCATAAAATGCATTTTATATATATATATCATGTATTTCATGTGTATTTATGAATAAATTCATATATACTTAAATTTTTTTATAAATTATGAAAATTTAAATAATTATTAAATCAAATTATTTTTAAATATATATATATATGACTTTATTATTATTAAATAACATTTCTAATCGTTAAAATGATTAAATACAATTTAATAATTTAATTTATCATAAATATATCAAGCATTTTGTGTGTATTTATGAATAAATTATTTACTTTTAAATTGTTTATAGATTATGAAAATTGTAATATTAAATAAAATATTTTTTAAATATATATATATATATATATATATATATATATATATGAGATTATTATTAAATACTAAATTTAAAATCATTTATAATTTAATAATTTAATTTATCATAAATATATAATGCATTTTGTGTGTATTTAACATAATTCATTCATATTTACTTTTAAATTTGTTTATAAATTATGAAAATATATAATTTTATTTATACATATGATTTTATTATTATTAATTTTTAATTAATCAAATGATTTAATTTATTAAATTAAGAATTATTATTAATATAAGAATTAAAGAAAGATTTCATTATTCAAAACATTTATTATCCATAATGCATTCTATGTGTATTTATCAATAAATTATTTATTTTTAAATAGGTTAATACATTTTATAAAAAAATAATAATAATTGTAATTATATGATTTTATTATTATTATTAAATAACATTTCTAATCATTAAAACTAACTGAATGTACTGCGAGGTTGTTAGTGAAGTGTCCAGGGCACATGTAAGAGGCTTGTGTTATATCTGCCATCCCAGCGGCTCTTCTAGAGGCAGAAGCTGCTGAACTCACTGTCCTCCTCAGTGGAGTGTGTTCCCTCAGTTATGTAGATCTCCAGCTGAGGGAATAAAGCCAGAGGAAGAGGACATCAGACACAGAGGATGAGCTTTCATCACACTCATTACAAACATACCGTTTACACTCGAAAAAATGCTCTAAAAGCCATTGGGTCGTTTTAACCCAGCGGATGGGTTAAATGTTTGCTTAAAACGACCAAACCGCTGGGTTAAAACGACCCACTTGGTGGGTTAAAATTACCCATTCGCTGGGTTAAAACGACCCATTCGCTGGATTAAAATGATCCATTCTGTGGGTTAAATCTATCCAATTCACTGGTTTAAAACGACCCACACGTTTGCTGGGTTAAAACGTCCTAATCGCTGGGTTAAAACGACCCAATCGCTGGGCATAAACGACCCATTCGCTGGGTTAAAATGACCCATTCCCATTCGCTGGGTTAAAACGACCCATTCGCTGGTTTAAAATAACCCATTCGGTGGGTTAAATCTATCCAATTCACTGGTTTAAAACGACCCACACGTTTGCTGGGTTAAAACGTCCTAATCGCTGGGTTAAAACGACCCAATCGCTGGGCATAAACGACCCATTCGCTGGGCATAAACGACCCATTCGCTGGGTTAAAATGACCCATTCCCATTCGCTGGGTTAAAATGACCCATTCCCATTCGCTGGGTTAAAACGACCCATTCGCTGGTTTAAAATAACCCATTCTGTGGGTTAAATCTATCCAATTCGCTGGTTTAAAACGACCCACACGTTCGCTGGGTTAAAATGACCCAATCGCTGGGTATAAATGACCCACTCGCTAGGTTAAAATGACCCATTCCCATTCGCTGGATTAAAATAACCCATTCTGTGGGTTAAATCTATCCAATTGGCTGATTTAAAACGATCCACACGTTCGCTGGGTTAAAACGTCCCAATTGCTGGGTATAAATGACCCACTCGCTAGGTTAAAATGACCCATTCCCATTCGCTGGTTTATAATGACCCACTCATTCGCTGGGTTAAAACGACACATTCCCATTCGCTGAGTTAAAACGACCCAACCGCTGGGTTAAAACGACCCATTCCCATTCGCTGGGTTAAAACGACCCATTCCCATTCGCTGGGTTAAAATGACCCATTCCCATTCGCTGGGTTAAAACGACCCATTCCCATTCGCTGGGTTAAAACGACCCATTCGCTGGTTTAAAATAACCCATTCTGTGGGTTAAATCTATCCAATTCGCTGGTTTAAAACGACCCACACGTTCGCTGGGTTAAAATGACCCACTCGCTAGGTTAAAATGACCCATTCCCATTCGCTGGATTAAAATAACCCATTCTGTGGGTTAAATCTATCCAATTGGCTGATTTAAAACGATCCACACGTTCGCTGGGTTAAAACGTCCCATTCGCTGGTTTATAATGACCCACTCATTCGCTGGGTTAAAACGACACATTCCCATTCGCTGAGTTAAAACGACCCATTCCCATTCGCTGGGTTAAAACGACCCATTCCCATTCGCTGGGTTAAAACGACACATTCGCGGAGTTAGTCCATTTTCAACCCAGCTTGGGTTGTTTCTAACGCAGCATTTTTCAGAGTGTGCTCTTCCTCTTGTTTCCCAGTATAGCTTCTCCAGTGGGAGAGAGACCCTGACGCACCTTGTGTTTGAAGGGCAGGCAGCGCTGGAGCTTGACCTGGAGGCACAGACCTGAGGAGAGAGAGAACAGCACCAGTGAGTTAGACTGGGTCCAGTGGGTCAGCTCACAGTGAGTTAGACTGGGTCCAGTGGGTCAGCTCACAGTGAGTTAGACTGGGTCCAGTGGGTCAGCTCACAGTGAGTTAGACTGGGTCCAGTGGGTCAGCTCACAGTGAGTTAGACTGGGTCCAGTGGGTCAGCTCACAGTGAGTTAGACTGGGGCCAGTGGGTCAGCTCACAGTGAGTTAGACTGGGTCCAGTGGGTCAGCTCACAGTGAGTTAGACTGGGTCCAGTGGGTCAGCTCACAGTGAGTTAGACTGGGGCCAGTGGGTCAGCTCACAGTGAGTTAGACTGGGTCCAGTGGGTCAGCTCACAGTGAGTTAGACTGGGGCCAGTGGGTCAGCTCACAGTGAGTTAGACTGGGTCCAGTGGGTCAGCTCACAGTGAGTTAGACTGGGTCCAGTGGGTCAGCTCACAGTGAGTTAGACTGGGGCCAGTGGGTCAGCTCACAGTGAGTTAGACTGGGTCCAGTGGGTCAGCTCACAGTGAGTTAGACTGGGTCCAGTGGGTCAGCTCACAGTGAGTTAGACTGGGTCCAGTGGGTCAGCTCACAGTGAGTTAGACTGGGGCCAGTGGGTCAGCTCACAGTGAGTTAGACTGGGTCCAGTGGGTCAGCTCACAGTGAGTTAGACTGGGTCCAGTGGGTCAGCTCACAGTGAGTTAGACTGGGTCCAGTGGGTCAGCTCACAGTGAGTTAGACTGGGTCCAGTGGGTCAGCTCACAGTGAGTTAGACTGGATCCAGTGGGTCAGCTCACAGTGAGTTAGACTGGATCCAGTGGGTCAGCTCACAGTGAGTTAGACTGGGGCCAGTGGGTCAGATCACAGTGAGTTAGACTGGGTCCAGTGGGTCAGCTCACAGTGAGTTAGACTGGGTCCAGTGGGTCAGCTCACAGTGAGTTAGACTGGGGCCAGTGGGTCAGCTCACAGTGAGTTAGACTGGGTCCAGTGGGTCAGCTCACAGTGAGTTAGACTGGATCCAGTGGGTCAGCTCACAGTGAGTTAGACTGGGTCCAGTGGGTCAGCTCACAGTGAGTTAGACTGGGTCCAGTGGGTCAGCTCACAGTGAGTTAGACTGGGTCCAGTGGGTCAGCTCACAGTGAGTTAGACTGGGTCCAGTGGGTCAGCTCACAGTGAGTTAGACTGGGTCCAGTGGGTCAGCTCACAGTGAGTTAGACTGGGTCCAGTGGGTCAGCTCACAGTGAGTTAGACTGGGACTCGGACTC
>JARQWZ010004417.1:20000-57500 GCA_033150135.1 Gobio occitaniae | reverse complement strand
AAGTAACTCAATTAGTTACTTTTTAAGGGAGTAACGCAATATTGTAATGCATTACTTTTCTTAAAAAGTAACTAAGTAACTCAATTAGTTACTTTTTAAGGGAGTAACGCAATATTGGAACGCATTACTTTTCTTAAAAAGTAACTAAGTTACTCAATTAGTTACTTTTTAAGGGAGTAACGCAATATTGGAACGCATTACTTTTCTTAAAAAGTAACTAAGTAACTCAATTAGTTACTTTTTAAGGGAGTAACGCAATATTGGAACGCATTACTTTTCTTAAAAAGTAACTCAGTTACTCAATTAGTTACTTTTTAAGGGAGTAACGCAATATTGGAACGCATTACTTTTCTTAAAAAGTAACTAAGTAACTCAATTAGTTACTTTTTAAGGGAGTAACGCAATATTGGAACGCATTACTTTTCTTAAAAAGTAACTAAGTAACTCAATTAGTTACTTTTTAAGGGAGTAACGCAATATTGGAACGCATTACTTTTCTTAAAAAGTAACTAAGTAACTCAATTAGTTACTTTTTAAGGGAGTAACGCAATATTGGAACGCATTACTTTTCTTAAAAAGTAACTAAGTAACTCAATTAGTTACTTTTTAAGGGAGTAACGCAATATTGGAACGCATTACTTTTCTTAAAAAGTAACTAAGTAACTCAATTAGTTACTTTTTAAGGGAGTAACGCAATATTGGAACGCATTACTTTTCTTAAAAAGTAACTAAGTAACTCAATTAGTTACTTTTTAAGGGAGTAACGCAATATTGGAACGCATTACTTTTCTTAAAAAGTAACTAAGTTACTCAATTAGTTACTTTTTAAGGGAGTAACGCAATATTGGAACGCATTACTTTTCTTAAAAAGTAACTAAGTAACTCAATTAGTTACTTTTTAAGGGAGTAACGCAATATTGGAACGCATTACTTTTCTTAAAAAGTAACTAAGTTACTCAATTAGTTACTTTTTAAGGGAGTAACGCAATATTGGAACGCATTACTTTTCTTAAAAAGTAACTAAGTAACTCAATTAGTTACTTTTTAAGGGAGTAACGCAATATTGGAACGCATTACTTTTCTTAAAAAGTAACTAAGTAACTCAATTAGTTACTTTTTAAGGGAGTAACGCAATATTGGAACGCATTACTTTTCTTAAAAAGTAACTAAGTAACTCAATTAGTTACTTTTTAAGGGAGTAACGCAATATTGGAACGCATTACTTTTCTTAAAAAGTAACTAAGTAACTCAATTAGTTACTTTTTAAGGGAGTAACGCAATATTGGAACGCATTACTTTTCTTAAAAAGTAACTAAGTAACTCAATTAGTTACTTTTTAAGGGAGTAACGCAATATTGTAACGCATTACTTTTCTTAAAAAGTAACTAAGTTACTCAATTAGTTACTTTTTAAGGGAGTAACGCAATATTGGAACGCATTACTTTTCTTAAAAAGTAACTAAGTTACTCAGTTAGTTACTTTTTAAGGGAGTAACGCAATATTGGAACGCATTACTTTTCTTAAAAAGTAACTAAGTAACTCAATTAGTTACTTTTTAAGGGAGTAACGCAATATTGGAACGCATTACTTTTCTTAAAAAGTAACTAAGTAACTCAATTAGTTACTTTTTAAGGGAGTAACGCAATATTGGAACGCATTACTTTTCTTAAAAAGTAACTAAGTAACTCAATTAGTTACTTTTTAAGGGAGTAACGCAATATTGGAACGCATTACTTTTCTTAAAAAGTAACTAAGTAACTCAATTAGTTACTTTTTAAGGGAGTAACGCAATATTGGAACGCATTACTTTTCTTAAAAAGTAACTAGAGTAACGCAATATTGTAACGCGTTACTTTTCTTAAAAAGTAACTAAGTAACTCAATTAGTTACTTTTTAAGGGAGTAACGCAATATTGTAATGCGTTACTTTTCTTAAAAAGTAACTAGAGTAACGCAATATTGTAACGCGTTACTTTTCTTAAAAAGTAACTAAGTAACTCAATTAGTTACTTTTTAAGGGAGTAACGCAATATTGTAACGCGTTACTTTTCTTAAAAAGTAACTAGAGTAACGCAATATTGTAACGCGTTACTTTTCTTAAAAAGTAACTAAGTAACTCAATTAGTTACTTTTCAACTTTTCTTAAAAAGTAACTAACTCAATTAGTTACTTTTTAAGGGAGTAACGCAATATTGTAACGCGTTACTTTTCTTAAAAAGTAACTAAGTAACTCAATTAGTTACTTTTTAAGGGAGTAACGCAATATTGTAACGCATTACTTTTCTTAAAAAGTAACTAGAGTAACGCAATATTGTAACGCGTTACTTTTCTTAAAAAGTAACTAAGTAACTCAATTAGTTACTTTTCAACTTTTCTTAAAAAGTAACTAACTCAATTAGTTACTTTTTAAGGGAGTAACGCAATATTGTAATGCATTACTTTTCTTAAAAAGTAACTAAGTAACTCAATTAGTTACTTTTTAAGGGAGTAACGCAATATTGGAACGCATTACTTTTCAAAGTACCTTTCCCCAACACTGCTCAGGAGTGTGTGTGTGTGTGTGTGTGTGTGTGTGTGTGTCCCTCCGCAGACGTGTGTGAGCTGAAGTCTCTGCGGCCGCTGTCCTTCACTGATGGACTCTGTGTGCTGCTGGTCAATGCCGGTGTGCTGGTGAAGCTGCGCTGGATGGACCACAGCTCTCGCCTGCGCATGCAGTCCTGCTGCCGGCTCGCCCCCCCGCCTCTGACCCAGGACGCCTGTGTGGATTACAGGCTCTGTCGGGGGACGCTGTTCATCCTGCTCAGCTCTGGACTCACCTGTATCCTTCACCATATGAGCAGATCACTGAGAGATTACTGCCCTGCTCTCAAACACACACACACACACTGTGGAGGTTTATTATGGACATTAGAACATATCTTCTTGTACATACATGAGCCAAATTAAAAGATATTAGAAAAATATTAAGTATTTCAAGCTTTTAAATTATAATAATAAATATATAATAAATATAAAAAAAAATATTTGGTATTCCAAACTTTTCAATTATATAAAGTATTTCAGACTTTTAAGTTATAATATATAATAAATATATATTTTTACATATTAAGTGTTAGAAACTCTAAAATTATAATAAAATATATAATATAATATAAATATTTTTAAAAAATTAAGCATTACAAACTTTTAAATTATAATATAATATATAATAAATATATATTTTAAAAATATTAAGTATTTAAGACTTTTAAATTATTATATAATATAATATAAATATAATAATATATTAAGTATTCCAATCTTTTAAATTATAATATAATATATAATATAATAAACATATATTTTTAAAAATATTAAGTATTTAAGATTTTTTAATTATTGTATAATATAAATATTTTTTGAGCATTAAGTATTCCAAACTTTTAAATCATAATTTAATTAATGTAATATATATATAAATATATATTTTTTTGAATATTAAGTATTTCAGACTTTTAAATTATTATATAATTAAATATAATATAATATAATATAAATATAAAAAATATTAAGTATTCCAATCTTTTAAATTATAATATAATATATGATATAATAAACATATTTTTTTTTTAAATGTTAAGTATTTAAGTTTTTCAAATTATTATATAATATAAATATTTTTTTTGAATATTAAGTATTCCAAACTTTTAAATTATAATATAATATATAATATATAATAAATATATTTTTTTAAATATTAAGTATTTCAGACTTTTAAATTATTATATAATATAAATATTTAAAATATATGTATTTTTTAAATATTAAGTATTCCAAACTCTTAAATTATAATATAATATAAATATATTTTTAATGTAATATTCCAAACTTTTAAATTATAATAAAACATATAATATTTTTTTAAATATTAAGTATTCAATTTTTTTTTATTATATTAAACAAAACAAAAATATATATATATATAAAACAATTTTCCTTTTTGACTTTGAAGAGAAAAGTGAATATAATATAATATAATATTTTTTCAACAAACATATTTATTATATTTTATATAAACACGGTTTACACACGTTTACTACACACGTTTTACTATTAAGCAAAATTAAGCCTGTTTTAGTATAATTCAAAGATTTCCTTTTATATAATAACATTTTTCTCAATGGTTCTAAAGGCCGTACAAAAAAAACATAATGTAAATTCTATTTATTTATGTATTTCTATTTATTTATTTTATTATTATTCTTTTAATATGTCTATTTTTCATAATAAGAATGTTTGAGGTTAAATGTGTGTGTTCTTTGACGCGGTGTCAGATGTGTTTGACAGCACTGATGGGCGGCTGATGGCCACAGTGGACTTCCCCCTGTACTGCGGGTCAGCAGCCGGTCCTCCAGACGCCTCCTCCTTCTGTCTGTTCCAGATCTCACTGGACCTCAGTACAGCAGTGGCCATCACCCAGCAGAACCACGGCCTCGCCCTCGACCTCAACCACTACTTCCTGTACGCAGAGCAGCTTGCTTTCAAAATCAACACTTGTTATTTTTGTGTGGAAATGTTTTATTCTTTTCCATCTAGGATGATTAATATTACATTAATATATATAATTACATTAATATATATATATATATATATATATATATATATATATATATATATATATATATATATATATATATATATATATATATATATATATACTTAATACATTTATATATTTGGAAATTGTATATAATTTTTATATATATATATATATATATACACACACACACACACATAAAAAATATATTTAATACTAACATATTATATAATTGCTAACTATTAATATTATACAGTACTATATACTTAATATATACTTTATAATAATAATCTTGGATATATGTATGAATTATATAATTATGAATATATTAGATTTAATTGCAGCTAAATGATTTATATTATTATGTATAATATACAGTTTTTATAATATATATATATATATATATATATATATATATATATATATATATATATATATATATATATATATATATATATATATATATATATATGTAATCTTGGATATATTATATATAAAATGTATTATATATATCAAATTACTTTAAATAGCATCTGTATGCTTGATAATAATTATTTTAATTCTCTGCTGCCACCTGCTGGTCATAATAGTCATGATGTCTTAATTCTTAGTAATATTGTTCTTTAATTCATATTTAGACATTATAAAATCTCTATTATAACATTTACAATCACATTTAGTCAAAATAAATTTATTTCAAATATCAATATTTATATTTGCAATAAAATGCGTATGTGTAAACACGTTTAAAGGAGTTGAAAATGTGCCATAAAACAAACAACATTTAAAAATTAAAGTGAGCCAATGAGTGGGTCTCTGCTGCCACCTGCTGGTCAAAACATTTTGCCATACTACTCACTAATATGGTTCTATAATTCACATTTAGACTTTATAAAGTCACTATTATAACATTTACAATCACATTTTGTCAGTTTATCACTTCATTTCACCTAAGCTCTGTTTGAACTAATTTACTGCTTAAAGGCCTTAATTGCTTGAACCCGCTAAATGTTGCTTGCAGCTTTAATTATTATATTTTCTATTGTTGTGTAATATCATTAAGTGCACTATAATATATCTTTCAGATTTATTCCTTTTTTGTGTGTATGGATTTGTTTCAATCTGATATTCTATAAATACTATATATATATATATATATATATATATATATATGTGTGTAATAAATACATGTAAAAATAAATACAGTATTATATTAATAACAGTATTTAATAGATATATACTACATAATTGCATATGAAACACTGTTATTAATATTAAACCGTACTATATAAATGAAATAATATACGTAAATGTAAAAAATAAGCATTTATTATATATAACATTGCGATTAAGCGTAGCTGTATACTTAATATTATTGTTATTATTATATTTCCTATTGTTGTCAAATATCATGAAGTAAACTGCACCTTCCAGATCTTTTCCTTATAGTGTCGTTGTGTGTTTCAGGATGTATCCCGATCACTTGTGTTGCCGCGCGGCCCCCTGATCAGCCCTTTCTCAGGCCCACTGAATCATGGATCAGGACAGCCTCGCGAGCTCCGCCCACAGCCTGACGATTCTGGATAAACCCTTTCAAACGGACAGGTACTGGATAAACCCCTCAGGATCGCTGACCTTGTTGTTTACCCCATAATGCATCACTCTCACTCTGGGCTACATTTCTCAAATCTTCAGGTCGTGGGAGGCGCGTCTGTCTTTGCTGTATAGCCGATGTAAAGGTCCGGACCGGCCGGGTCAAAGGTCACCCTGGTACAGAGACTTCCCGCACATCGAATGCCGTCGGGCGGCCGCCACTGCCAAACTCTCCCAGCCCTCCGTGAAGCCAGGGGGCGCTGTGACGTCTTTTGACGTGCCGGAGAGAGCCACAGCAGCCGGGCTGAACGTATCCGAGTTCTCCGCACTGGTTACGTTTGTTTCCCCTGCGAACGCTAGCACGGTTCTGGCCTACTGGGACCTGGAAGGTCAAAGTGTCACGTACCAGCGGTCAGACGCTCCTGCTGTACCTGTCCACAGATCTGCGGACGAACACCTGTGTCTGCTACTGAAGGGTGAGGCACGGGATCTGACCTCTGACCTAACCAAAATAGGACCGGTTTTATTTCAAATGCACCGGCTGGAATGCGATCAGCGATTTCTTTAGATGGCACACCGGTCAAGAACATGGCTAGGTTACAATTTAACACACAATTCAGGAGCTTATTTTAGGACCATAATTTTTTTATTAGAAACTAGGGATCTGATTGAGACGCAGCCACACACACACACACACACACAGACAGGACATTGACAGCGCGTTCTCTTGTGTCTTGTCGCGCTTATGGTTTAAAAGAATTTACATGAATAAGAGCATGATCATATAATGTAACGCTGAGCAAAAATGGATATAAAAACGTACACTACGTTATTTGCGTTAAATATTTTAATGCGTTAAAATTAGAGAATTAATCGCCCGTGTAAACGTGATAATCTGCCCAGCACTAATTTAAACATTAATTTAAGCATTAATTTAAATATTTAAGCATTTATTTAAACATTTATTTAAATATTTAAGCATTTATTTAAATATTTAAGCATTTATTTAAACATTTATTTAAATATTTAAGCATTCATTTAAATATTTAAGCATTTATTTAAATATTTAAGCATTTATTTAAATATTTATTTAAGCATTTATTTAAATATTTATTTAAATATTTATTTAAGCATTTATTTAAATATTTAAGCATTTATTTAAATATTTAAGCATTTATTTAAATATTTATTTAAGCATTTATTTAAATATTTAAGCATTTATTTAAACATTTAAGCATTTATTTAAATATTTAAGCATTTATTTAAACATTTATTTAAATATAATAATTTTAGTATTTAAGCATACATTTATTTATTAAAGCATTTTGTATGTATAAGCATTTTTATCCATTTATGCATTCAAGAATTTATTTAAATATTTATTTATTTATTTAAGCATTTATGCAAGCTTTTTTAAGCCTTTATTTAAACATTTCATTTATGTATTTATTCAAGAAATAATTTAATTAATCATTTATTTAAACATTTATGTGTTTAAGAATTCATTAATTTATTTATGCATTTATTTTTAACATATAAGAATTTATTTAAATATTTAAGCATTTATTTATTTATTAAAGCATTTTTTATGTATATGCGAATTTTTATTAATTTAAGCATTTAAGAATTTATTTAAATCATTATTTATTTATTTTAGCATTTAAGCATTTATTCAAGCTTTTTTATTTAAGCATTTATTTAAATATTTATTTAAGCATTTATTTAAACATTTATTTAAATATTTAAGCATTTATTTAAATATTTAAGCATTTATTTAAATATTTAAGCATTTATTTAAATATTTATTTAAGCATTTATTTAAATATTTATTTAAGCATTTATTTAAATATTTATTTAAGCATTTATTTAAACATTTAAGCATTTATTTAAATATTTAATCATTTATTTAAACATTTATTTGAATATAATAATTTTAGTATTTAAGCATACATTTATTTATTAAAGCATTTTGTATGTATAAGCATTTTTATCCATTTATGCATTCAAGAATTTATTTAAATATTTATTTATTTATTTAAGCATTTATGCAAGCTTTTTTTAAGCCTTTATTTAAACATTTAATTTATGTATTTATTCAAGAAATAATTTAATTAATCATTTATTTAAACATTTATGTGTTTAAGAATTCATTAATTTATTTATGCATTTATTTTTAACATATAAGAATTTATTTAAATATTTAAGCATTTATTTATTTATTAAAGCATTTTTTATGTATATGCGAATTTTTATTAATTTAAGCATTTAAGAATTTATTTAAATCATTATTTATTTATTTTAGCATTTAAGCATTTATTCAAGCTTTTTTATTTAAGCCTTTATTTAAACATTTCATATATGTATTTATTCAATAATTAATTTATTTAATCATTTATTTAAATATTTAAGCATTTATTTAAACATTTATTTAAATATAATAATCTTAGTATTTAAGTATACATTTATTTATTAAAGCATTTTGTATGTATATAATATTTTAATCCATTTATGCATTCAATAATTTATTTAAATATTTAAGCATTTATTAAAGCTTTTTATTTAAACATTTATGTGTTTAAGAATTCATTAATTTATTTATGCATTTTTTTAAATGTATAAGAATTTATTTAAATATTTAAGCATTTATGTAAATATTTATTTAAGCATTTATTTATCTATTAAATCATTATATATAAGATTGTTTTTAATTAATTTATGCATTTAATTTTAGCATTTAATCAAGCTTTATTTATTTAAGCATTTTTAAAGCATTGTAATATTATTTGTACTGCCTTTTTAAATATGAAAAAAAAAAAAAAAATGGGCCTTGTCAAACTCGCTCAAATTCTTACACTTGCCCATTTTTCCTGCTTCTAACACATCAACTCTGAGGATGAAATGTTCACTTGCTGCCTAATATATCCCACCCACTAACAGGAGATCATCAGTGTTACTCACTTCACCTGTTATGATGTTATGCCTGATCGTTACTGAATGATTACCATAATGTGTGTGTGTGTGTGTGTGTGTGTGTGTTTCAGCATCGGGTCTGTCCGTGGTTCTGTTCTGTGTGACGCAGGAGGAGCTGTTAAACAGGCTGATGGTTTTCGGCACCGCTGGTACGGTCGACTCGCTCTGCCATCTGAACGCCTGGGGACGCTGCTCAATACCCATACATGCCCTACAGGTACACACACACACACACACACACACACACCGGCATCTGACTGTAGGCACACGTCACAATATTCCTCATTATAATAATTCATACGCAGAATAAAGGGGCGGGGCCTGGTTGAGTTAGTCAGTAGTGGCGGTTATGGTAAGGGGCGGGGCATTTCCCAAACACCAATCACAACACACTACTCCAGCTGACCAATCAGAGCACAGTGTGCTTTTCAGAAGGCGGGGCTTCATAGAGACAGGAACTAAACAGAGCGATACTGACAGACTGGGAGGAGAGGAGCCGCAAAGAATATGAGGAAATGATCAACATTACTGCAGGAAAACCTGCTCTAGGAGAGACACAACACAACATCAAGCCTTTGAAAAAGAGCATAATAGGTCTTTAACCCTCTGGAGTCTGAGCTGTTTTTGGGCCCTTTAGAAGTTTTGACATGCTCTGTGTTTTTTTCAGTTGCTTATAAACATATTAATGGCAAAAGTGTAATTACACTGTATTCAGCACAAACTGGGACACCATAATATCTAAGCAACATGTATGTACATGCTTGTATTTGTGAAAGAAAAACGTTTATTCATGATATTTGAAAAAACTAAAAAATTTGTTTTAAAATGAAGGCCTCAAAACACACAATAGTTATGTGTTCACAAGACTTTGGACTCCATGGTGTATTTGCATTGAGTTTTTGCTTCAAACTGATGTGAGAATCATTGAGTCTACTCATTCACATAAAACAATACACCCATTTAAAATTTGTTTTTCTTCACAAAGCCAGTATGATAGGCGTGATATCTAATGAATAATGATGGATATCACCTGAGAGGACAAATGAACATAATACATTGCATAATGAGCTGCATAATGAGCTGCATAATGAATGAGCTTAAGGTGTGTGACTGAGAGCAAAAAAAGCTCTTCTTATTTAGTTGAAAACTGTACTTATCTAGTGAATGCATCTTGATTTAAGAATGTTTAAATATTTAGACTAGAAACAAGACAAAAATGACTAATATGAGCATTTTTTCCTACATTTTTTTAATGTTTTTAAAAGTAGTCTCATGCTAAAAACATTTAATAATAAAAATTAAGATACAATTTATACAAAACGAAATTTACTTTAAAGAAAGCAATTCTCTTTCTACAAAACAAAACTCCAGAATCATTTCTGACAAACTTTGATATTAAATAAAAAGAATACCATTAGGCTATAATATTTAAACATCAATATGAAGCACAATACGTTTGACTGGTCCTATATTTATAGCATATGAGCAGACATTTGCGAATAAAAGCTTTATTGATGTGACACTAGGCTCTTTTACAATAAACACGTTATAATCTGTCCAAAACAAGCCAAATAAATCTGGTCTAAACAGTCTTGCGTGTATGACATTTAATGCTGCAACAGGATTAATATTTAAACGGTCTTTTCGCATTTAATATTTTCAGATGCTAAAAGAATAAACTGACCTTACAATCAGTCCTTTGCTTTCATAAATGAACAGCTTTCCATGAGGAGAATAAATCCAGGATTACTGCTCAAACGCGTCTCAAAACGTCTTTATTTTGCAAAAAGCACATCATTTGTTTTTATTGTGACTGTACACAAAAAAATAGAAACTTAACAGATTAAAATGATGCATAACACTTGCCTGAATGATAAAAAACGAGTTATTAGAGTCTCTTTGGCACTGATAAGAAAAAAAGAGAACTTGAGGCTGCTTGTTGTGTTGTTTTTTGTGGTTTAAAGGGTTAGTTCACACAAAAATGTAAATTCTGTCATTAATTCCTCACCCTCATGTGGTTGGACACCCGTCAGACCTCCGTTCATCTTCAGACACAAATGAAGATATATTAGTGTAAATCTGATGCTGAGAAAGGCTTCAGATAGGCCTCCATTGGCATTCAGTACATTTACACTCACTAGACCCATAAAAGGCACTAAAAACGTCATTACAAAGTCCATCTCACCACAGTGACTCTACAATAATCTTACGATGCGATGACAATAGTTTTTGTGCGCAAAAAAAAATCAAAATAACACCTTTATCCAACTTGTTCTCGACTTCCGTGTGTGTCTCCACGACGCATGCGTGAGAATATGAGCAGATCCGCCGTTCGGGAATCCATGAAATGCTCACTTTAGCCCCATTTTGAGAACTACGCCGAGACCTAAAGCTCGATCAATGTAGAATTCAACAGCTGAGATACGCGCGTCTTCCTCTGCTCGTAAACAAATCTCTTCTGGGTCATGTGTCCGAACGCCGGATCTGCGTCATATTCTCACGCATGCGTCGTGGAGACACACACGGAAGACAAGAACAAGCTGGATAAAGGTGTTATTTAGATTTTTTTTTGCGCACAAAAACTATTGTCGTCGCATCGTAAGATTATTGTAGAGTCACTGTGGTGAGATGGACTTTGTAATGACGTTTTTAGTGCCTTTTATGGGTCTTGTGAGTGTAAATGTACTGAATGCCAATGGAGGCCGATCTGAAGCCTTTCTCAGCATCAGCTTTACACTAAAATATCTTCATTTGTGTCTGAAGATGAACGGAGGTCTGACGGGTGTCCAACCACATGAGGGTGACGAATTAATGACAGAATTTACATTTTTGGGTGAACTAACCCTTTAAGTGCCTAAAACCCCTCAATAATGGTTCACTCAACCTCAACTCAAACTTTGGCTGTATTGTATGTGAAATGTCTGTTTCTCTATATGAATATGAGAGAATCTGATGTTCATTTCAGGCCGGCCTCAAGAACCATCAGCTGGATACGGTTGATTTCTTCCTGAAGAGTAAGGAGAACATCCTGAGCCCCGTGTCTGGGTTTGTTCTGCCCGATCAGACGCCGGCCGCCTCCACCCAATCACAGCTGAGGAGTAAGACCCCCGCTTTAATGAGCTTCTCCACCCGCTGCTCTATTAAGTGCTCTTAAAGGGTTAGTTCACCCAAAAATGTAAATTCTGTCATTAATGACTGACCCTCATGTGGTTGGACACCCGTCAGACCTCCGTTCATCTTCAGACACAAATGAAGATATTTTAGTGTAAAGCTGATGCTGAGAAAGGCTTCAGATAGGCCTCCATTGGCATTCAGTACATTTACACTCCCAAGACCCATAAAAGGCACTAAAAACATCGTCACAAAGTCCATCTCACCACAGTGACTCTACAATAATCTTACGATGCGATGACAATAGTTTTTGTGCGAAAAAAAAATCAAAATAACACCTTTATCCAGCTTGTTCTTGTCTTCCGTGTGTGTCTCCACGACGCATGCGTGAGAATATGACGCAGATCCGGCGTTCGGACACATGACCCAGAAGAGATTTGTTTACGAGCAGAGGAAGACGTGCGTGTCTCAGCTGTTGAATTCTACACTGATCGTGCTTTAGGTCTCGGCGTAGTTCTCAAAATGGGGCTAAAGTGAGCATTTGATGGATTCCCGAACGGCGGATCTGCTCATATTCTCACGCATGCGTCGTGGAGACACACACGGAAGACAAGAACAAGTTGGATAAAGGCGTTATTTTGATTTTTTTTTGCGCACAAAAACTATTGTCGTCGCATCGTAAGATTATTGTAGAGTCACTGTGGTGAGATGGACTTTGTAATGACGTTTTAAGTGCCTTTTATGGGTCTTGTGAGTGTAAATGTACTGAATGTCAATGGAGGCCTATCTGAAGCCTTTCTCAGCATCAGCTTTACACTAAAATATCTTCATTTGTGTCTGAAGATGAACGGAGGACTGACGGGTGTCCAAACACATGAGGGTCAGTCATTAATGACAGAATTTACAAACTGTTGGGACAAACTGATGTTGGCTTG
Organism: Gobio occitaniae; assembly: GCA_033150135.1. Taxonomy (NCBI): domain Eukaryota; kingdom Metazoa; phylum Chordata; class Actinopteri; order Cypriniformes; family Gobionidae; genus Gobio; species Gobio occitaniae. The sequence continues at coordinate 44,316 of JARQWZ010004417.1, read as the reverse complement.
AAAGCTGTATGAAAGTTTGAACGTTTTATAAGCTTTAAATTTAGTGGAGCGGAAAGAGAAAGATGTTGCCAGCGTGAATTAGCATGTTGTAGCTTGAATTAATATGTTTTAACAAGTTGCTGGCATTATTTAGCACGTTTTAACGCATTGCAAACATGAATTAGCATGATGCTAGCATGAATTAATATGTTTTAACAAGTTGCTAGCATTATTTAGCACGTTTTAACGCATTGCAAACATGAATTAGCATGTTCTATTCTAGCATGAATTAATATGTTGTAGCATTTTTGTAGCATTAATATGTTTTAACAAGTTGCTAGCATTATTTAGCATATTGCTAGAATGTTTTAACGCATTGCAAACATGAATTATCATGTTGTAGCATGAATGAATATGTTTTAACAAGTTGCTAGCATTATTTAGCATGTTGCTAGCATTTTTTAATGCATTGCTAACATGAATTAGCATGTTGTAGCATGACGCTAGCATGAATTAATGTTTTAACAAGTTGGTAGCATTATTTAACATTTTGCTAGCATGTTTTAACGCATTACAAACATGAATTAGCATGTTGTAGCATGATGCTAGCATGAATTAATATGTTTAACAATTTGCTAGCATTATTTTGCATTTTGCTACCATGTTTTAACGCATTGCAAACATGAATTGGCATGTTGTAGTATTTTGCTAGCATGAATTAGCATGTTTGCTAGCATGTTTCAACAAGCTGTTTGTATAAATTAGCTTATTGCAAGCATTATTTAACTGCTAGCATGAATTAGCATGTTTTAACAAGCTGTTTGTATAAATTAGCTTATTGCAAGCATTATTTAACTGCTAGCATGAATTGGCATTTTTTGTTAACATGGTTTAGAACATTGTTAGTATCAATTAGAATTTTTCTAGCATGTTTTTACACGTTGCTAACATTATTTAACATCTTGCTAACATGTTAACAAAGCTGTTAACATAAATGTGTATGTTGCTAGCATGTTTTAACACATATGCATGAATTAGCATTTTGGTAGCATGCTTAACATATTGTTAATATGTTTTGCTAATTCATGCTAGCAATGTGTTAAATAATGCTAACAAAATGTTGCTAGCCTGTTTTAAAACAGTAGGAATTAATATTATTAGCACATTGTTAACGTGAATTATCCATATTTGCTAGCATTAATTATCATGTTGCTAGCCTGTTTTAGTGCATTGCTAGCATTAATTAATGTCACTAGTCTGTTTTAGTACACTGCAAGCATGGATTAGCATGTTGATAACATGATTTAGCACAGTTAACATTAATTAGCATGTTTCTATCTCATTTTAACACATATTGCTAACATGAATTAACATGTTTTTAGCATTTTTTAACACATTGCTAGCATGTTGCTGGCTTAATTTACATGTTTGCTAACATGTTTTTGCACATTGTTAACATGAATTAGCATATTGCTAGCCTATTTTAACAAAGCTGTTAACATAAATTAGCATGTTGTTAGCATGTTTTAACACATAAGCATGAATTAGCATTTTGTTAGCATATTTTATCACATTGTTAACGCATTGCTAGCATGAATTGGCATGTTTTGCTAGTCTGTTTTATCACGTTAGCATGAATTAGTGTGTTGCTAGAATTTTTTAGCACATTAACACTTTTTTACATGTTTGCTAGCCTGAATAAGCATGTTTTGCTTGCATGTTGTTAGCTTTAAGGATTTACCATTTGTTGCTAATATGATTTAGCTTGTTGTTAACATGTTTTTACACATTGTTAGCGATTGATGTGAATTAGCATGTTGCTAATATGATTTAGCTTGTTAACACGTTTTCACACATTGTTAGCGATTGTTGTGTATTAGCAATGTTGCTAGCATGTTCTAAGCTAGTTGCTAGGCTTTGCCAGTGATAAATACGTAGTGGGTGAAGCTTAAATACTCGTAAGTCGGATCAGTTTGTAAAGTCGCAGCAACTCGAGTCAGAAGCGTCTTAAGGGCTGAGTTTGATGGTTATAGCTTTAAAGGATTAGTTCACTTTTAAATAAACTTTTGCTGATAATTTACTCACCCCCATGTCATCCAAGATGTCCATGTCTTTCTTTCTGCAGTCGAAAAGAAATTAAGGTTTTGGATGAAAACAGTCCAGGGTTTTTCTCCATATAATGGACTTCAATGGGCTCCAAACGGTTCAAGGTCCAAATGACAGTTTCAGTGCAGCTTTAAACGACACCAGATGATGAATAAGGGTCTTATCTAGACAAACCATCAGTTTCTGAGAGAAACCCAGCAGTATTTATGATATTATTTTACCTCTTAACAGACGAACGTGATCATCTCTGAGCTCCGCAATAACTTCCGCTAAGTGAGGTCAAATTAGATCGTGGTCATAGATGTATACGTAGATGCCTTATTAGCGACTGCACGGATCAGTAGAATGAGGAATCTACTATCGATATATCTATGACCACGATCGTATTTGACCTTACTTGCCGGAAGTTATGGCGGAGCTCAGAGATGATCACGTTCGTCTGTTAAGAGGTAAAATAATAGCATAAACACTGCTGGGTTTCTCGCAGAAACTGATGGTTTGTCTAGATAAGACCCTTATTCATCATCTGGTGTCGTTTAAAGCTGCACTGAAACTGTCATTTGGACCTTGAACCGTTTGGAGCCCATTGAAGTCCATTATATGGAGAAAAACCCTGGACTGTTTTCATCCAAAACCTTCATTTCTTTTCGACTGCAGAAAGAAAGACATGGACATCTTGGATGACATGGGGGTGAGTAAATGATCAGCAAAAGTTTATTTAAAAGTGAATTAATCCTTTAAAGCTCTAGGAGGTAATAACTCCACACGGCTGACCGCTAGTGTGTGTGTGTGTGTGTGTTTCAGACGTTCAGGCTCTGTGTCCAGCGCTGGATCTGCTGCGTTCTGCCATACGGGACACACACACAGAAGCCCAGAGTCAGCAGTTCTGTGAACAGCTACTGAGCATCACGCTAGCCTTCCTCAACACGCAAACCAGAGTCCTCCTCACAAGCGCACCGGGTAAAGCACACACACACACACACACACACTCACTCTGTGATGTGAAACTGAAGCTGACATGCTGTGTTGTGTGTGTAGAGCTGGACGTCAACCTGCAGGAGTGTGTGCAGATTTTAGACGGCTACATCTCTGATCTGCGTGGGTTCATGAAGAAGTTCCCCTGGACAGATGGAGGTGAAGCATTAGTGTGTCCTCACACTCCAGTGTCCATCGCTGGAACTGACCAGGAGTGGCAGTCGCTGTCAGATGAGGTCAGTCAACGAAAACCTAAAATTATATATAAATTATAAATAAATTATATTTACAACACAGTAAATTCTGAAAAAATAAAAAATAAAAAAATAAATGAAATTATATATATATATATATATGTGTATATATATTCCAAATTATTATGGATTATTCATTTGCCTCTTCCCATCTTTGACATCTTTGAAATAGTATTAATTCTTGCATTTCTCTATGCACACACACACACACACACACACACACACACAGGGAAATGTTGAATTATATAAAAAAATATTATTATTTATTTATTTATACAAATTTTTCAGATCAGAACCTCGTCCCCACCGTCGCCAAAATCTCACTCTTAACTCAGTTCAAAACTTGAGAGCCCTGTTTATATATAATATTATTTACTGAACCATAATTGCCAGTATAAAAGTATAAGAAGTTTGTACTGTGGGAAATAAACAAGCAAGCAATTCATAAAAATATAAAGTTATGAAACTTAACTTTTGCCCTTAGCCAAATCCGTTTGCTCGGGATCAAGTAATCGATTAATAAAGCCAAAGATCGCTCGTTAGAGCCAGCGGAAAATTCCTGAAGGACTGGTCGAGATAAAGCTGTTTTCGGCGTGCATGAGCGCTGAACGGCATCTGCGAAAACGGCTAAACACATTTCTAAATAGCTGTTATGTTTTAGCATTTGGCTAGCCTGTTTTAAAATGCTGCTGGAATGAATTAGCATGTTGCTAGCATGACTTAGCGCATTGCTAACATTATTTATCACGTTTGCTAGCCTGCTTTAACATTGCTGTTAACATGAATTAGCATTTTGCTAACATGTTTAAACACGTTAGCGTGAATTAGCATGTTGGTGGCTTGATTTAGAATGTTTTAGCATAAATTAACACATTGTTAACATTATTTATCATGTTTGCTAACATGTTTTAACATGTTAGCATTATTTAGCATGTTGCTGGCTTGATTTAACATGTTGTTAGCAGGTTTTAGTACATTGTTAGCATGAATTCGCATGTTTGCTAGCATGATTTAACGCATTGATAGCATAAATTAGCACATTTTAGCATTATTTATGATGTTTGTTAACCTGTTTTATCATGCTGATATCATTCATTGTCATGTTGCTAACATGTTTTAACACGTTAGCATGAATCAGCAGGTTGTTGGCTTGATTTAACATTTTACTAATATTTTTTATCAAATTTTTAACATGAATTTGCATGTTGTTAGCATGATTTAGCATAAATTGCAAGCATGAATTTACACATTGTTAGCATTATTTATCATGTTTTCTAGCCTGTTTTAGCATTCTGTTAGCATGCATTAGCATGTTGCTGACTTGATTTAACATGTTGCTAGCATGTTTTAGCACATTGTTAGCATGAATTAGCATGTTTGCTAGCATAAATTAGCACATTGCTAGCATAAATTAGCACATTGTTATCATTATTTATGATGTTTGCTAGCCTGCTTTGTCATGCTGACATTAATTATCATGTTGTTAACATGTTTTAACAAGTTAGTGTGATTTAGTATGTTGGTGGCTTGATTTTAAATGTTTTAGCGCATTATCATAAATTAGCACATTGTTAACATTATTTATCATGTTTGCTAGCATGCTTTAGCATTCTGCTAGCATAAATTAGCATTTTGCTAACATGTTTTAACACGTTATCATGAATTAACATGTTGTTGGCTTGATTTACATTTTTTTTGTTAATTTGCATGATTTGCTGGCATGATTTAGCACATTGCTAGCATTAATTAACACATTGTTCGCATTTTTTCATGTTTTCTAGCCTGTTTTAACATACTGTTTGCATGAATTAGCATGTTTGCTAGCATAATTTAACGCATTGCTAGCATTAATTAGCACATTGTTAGCCTTATTTATGATGTTTGTTAGCCTGCTTTAGCATTTTTCCTAGCATGAATTAGCATTTTGCTAACATGTTTTAACAAGTTAGCATTAAATTAACATGTTTGCTGGCTTGATTTAGCATTTTGCTAGCATTATTTAGTGCATTGCTAGCATTAAATTAACACATTTTTAGCATTATTTATCATATTTTCTAGCCTGTTTTAACATTGCTGCTAGCATGAATTAGCATTTTGTTAGCATGTTTTAATACGTTCGCATGAATTAGCATGTTTTAGCACATTTTAGCATGTTTTTAACGTGTCGTTTGCAATTTTTTATACATTTAACTGAAGCACGCGTTTTTAAACATCTCCGAAAATGTCTTCCGAAAGCTTTTAAATGGTTATATTTGAGGTCTAAACGACTACAATCTGACACAACAACAGTGGTACTTGTACAATTATAGTGGGTTTGCTCCTCCCCCATTGACGCTTGCTGTGGGAAATGCTGCCAGTTTAGATCCGGCAGAAACAAGCGCAGTGACACTAATTGTGAAACGGTTTCTGTGTGATATCAGAATATCGTGTGGCTCAAGGCTCTCAGCCAGTCAGATTGAAGGACCAGAGCTAGTGTTGTTGCTTGTGTGTTTCAGGATGTTGTGCAGCGCGCTGTATTGAGCGGACGGATCCCACACGCGCAGGCTGTTCTGCGCAGACGCGGCTCTGTTGGATGCAGTCTGGAGGACATCAGGAAGACGGGGTTGAGACGCACCTTCACCTGTCTCACTCACAGAGATCTGCCGCAGGCTAAAGCTCTGCTGACTAACATGGTACACACACCTGATCGAACACAGCTCAAATACTGAAAACTGCTGCTCAAAGGTTTGGGTCGGTACGATTGTCAAATTTTTGTGAAAGAAGTCTCTTAAAGAAAGTTATGAAATTTGGCGCACTGATAGTGGACTGACCCAACATTATTTACACCAATTTTGGAGTCTCTAATTCAATCCCTCTAGTGCCTAGGTGCACTCACCTTTATTTTTATAACTTTTGAACCGTAAGTGATAGAAACAAACATTTTACGCCATTTTGAATTTTCAGAAAAAAATACTTTTTCGAACTCCACCTAGGCCGTTGCTCCGATTTTCACGAAAACTTAACCACATCATCTTCAGACCATGCAGACTAAACATTATGGAATTCAAGTTGATTCGTCAAAACGTTTTCGAATAATGCGTGAACAAATTCAACAAAGTGTCCGACAAAGTGTCCAAAATGGACATGAGGCTATATCTCTGCAACACTTTAGTGTATTCTGACCAAACTTGGTGTGTGTTATGACAACCATGACATGAGGCTGCCTACACAGTTTCAGCACAGTCCCACATAGTGGTCAGGAGATATTTCTGCTTATAACTTCTGAACACTTTGGCCAAAAATCACGAAACTATCGGCCCCTTTGGGCGTCGACCAATTTGAATTTTTTTTTTTTATTCCATATTTTGCGAATGCCTTGGCGAATCGTTAACGAAACACTGTATGTGTCTTTGGCACCAATGCATTGAAGGTACTTAAAGTTTCGGGACAGCGCCACCATGTGGTCAAAAATCATAACAAAATTTCCAAAAAATGCTTATAACTTTTGATTCAAATGAGCCTATTATAATGAATCTGGTCTTAATACATTCCTTGGGTCATGCCAAGAACATAGATACCAAGTTTGCCATATTTGGCCGAACTTCCTGTCCGCCATTTCGTTTTTCTTTAAAAACCTACTTTTTCAAACTCGCCCTAGACCGTTTGTCCGATTTTCACCAAAATCGATCGTATCATCTTCAGATCGTGGCAACAAAAGTTATGGAATTCAAGTTGAGTAGTCAAACCCTTCTTGAATAACGCATCAACAAATTCGTCAAAGTGTCTGCCAAAATGGACGTGAGGCTATATCTCCGCGATGCTTTATCGTATTCTGAACTTGGTGTGTGTTATGACAACCATTACATGAGGCTACCTGCACAGTGCCACCTGGTGGTCAAGAGAAATGAACAATTAAAATGTTTGCTTATAACTTCTGAACACTTTGGCCAAAAATCACAAAACTATCGGCCATTTGGGCGTCGACCATTTTGAATTTTTTGAAAAAAATTCTATATTTTACGAACGCCTTGGCGAATCGTTAATGAAACACTGTATGTGTCTTTAGTACCAATGCAATGATGGTACTCAGTTTCGGAGCAGCGCCACCTTGTGGTCAAAAATTATAACAAAATTTCCAAAAAAGCGTAACTTTTGATTAAATTAGCCTATTATAATATTTGGCCGAACTTCCTGTCCGCCATTTTGTTTTTCTTTAAAAACCTACTTTTTCGAACTCGCCCTAGACCATTTGTCCGATTTTCGCCAAAATCGAAGCGTATCATCTTCAGATCGTGGCAACAAAAATGTATGGTTTTCGTGTCAATGGAATGGTTTTCTTTGTAACTGTTTTCGTTCACAGTTACAAAGTTGAGGCATGATGCCAAAATGACTCTTGAGGCTTTATCTCTGCAATGCTTTTGCATATTGACACTAAGCTTTGCATGTTTCATTGTCACCTCACTCTGACCACACCACATCAATTTCGTAACTGCGCCCCCTATTGGTTGAAAGTGATAAACCATTAAATCACTGACTTTAGGACCCAGCGGAACCGCTCATTTGCTCCATATAGAGCTATAAGGCCATCTTGTGGCAAGAGTCATGAAATATCATGTTATATTACTATTTTTCCACAAGGTCAGCAAAGACCCAAAATGACCCAATGTGAGATATTTTGAGCTGGTTATTGCATGTATTATTTTGTATTTAAGTTGAAAGATTGTCAAAAATGTGCTTTAATAATTATTATTTATTGATACAATCTTGTAATTTAAAGGTAAATAAAATAAATAATAAAAAAATTGTATAAACAAATAGAAAGAATATTATAAAAATTAAATGATATAAGCTTTTTAGGGCTTCGTGTCATTTTGACCCGCAAGGGAAGGATTTGTTACAGAATGCGAAGGAAGTTATACATCTAAAAAATGTATATCTTACTGACCCCAGACTTAGATTTTACACAGTCTAATATAAATCAGGACTGACTGTCTGTGTTTTTAGGGCTTTAATGTGAAGGAGCAGCTTCACAGCATCTGCGTCTTCACTGCCGATCGGGATCTAAGGGCCTTCATGGTGAGCATAAACCATAAATGGGCGAGTTTTATTTGGAGGATTTATCACTCAGTTTTACTAGACTCTCATTTGTCAAATATGTATTGTCTCATTTGTCATTCTCAGGTTGAGGAGCTGCAGAAGCAGAATCACCTCTCGCGTGAAGAGTTTGAGCAGGTGGAGTTCATTCAGACGGTCGAGAGCTTGTGCTCCACTCCTGCCACGAGGTGCTCCACCCGTCTGGACACCAGCAGGCGAGTCTTTCTCTCTCGTTTTCTTTTTCAAATGTTGTTTCTGGCCCGTTTGACTCTTTTATTGATACAATAACACAGGAAATGATGTTCAAAAGAGGGCGACACAGAAAAAGGCAAAGTAGCAAGCTAAACTTGAGCTCAATTAGTGCTTCATTTAATTCAATTCATCCAATATTTTATATCTTTAACACACTCTGTTAGCTTGGATAATTTAGAGATTTCATCTGGTCGTGCTGAAATATATAACTGAGTATCATCGGCATAACAGTGGAAACTAATTTCATGTTTTCTTATAATATTACCAAGTGGCAGCATATATATTGAGAATAACAGAGGGCCTAACACAGATCCTTGTGGCACTCCATAATTTACAGACGTTATCTTAGATTGTAACGCTCTGATAGCTCTGATTTACACAGCATGCCATGAATTAGATGTCTTTATGCTAGCAAATTAAGCTTTTATTAGGACCATTGGTAACACTTTATTTTAGGGTCCAATTCTCACTATTAACTAGTTGCTTTTTAGCATGCATACTAGGATATTGGCTGTTTATTAGTACTTATAAAGCACATATTAATGCCTTATTCTGCATATTCTACATCCCTTAATAATCCAATACATAAACTTAACAACTACCTTTCTAAATATTAATAAACATTAAATTAAAAAAAGAGTTTATAGTGAATATGCTCCCCATCCTAAAGTGTTACCATTAACTGTTTTTGTATTATTTCCATGACAATTTACTCCTGAAGTTCTCATTCTGTCCGTTTTGGTTTTGTTAAAATGTTCTGCATTTTAAAATCTGACAGCGATGACATCATAATATTGCTGGATTGCAATTGGTCCTCTTTCATGTGTGTATTTGCATACTCAATTGTGATTCGTTCTCCTCTCTTACACCTATTAAACCATCTGCTGCCTGTTTTACAATGTAAAAAGAAAAAGTGAGAATTTTGTAAAGGGAAAAAAAGAATTAAAACTTGGACAGATTAAAATTAATTACCAAACAAACACAGTTTTAATTTGCCAAACTTTTATTCTGGTAAAATCACAAACCTGTCAAGAACTTGTCGTCCAGGTCATATTTCACCTCAAAATCAAATCAAGAAATAATCAATTACATTTTGCGCATAGCAATTTAAACATTTTTCCCATTATTTTCATGACAATTTACTCCTTTAATTCTAATTCTGTCTGTTTTTTGTTGTTGTTTGTTTGTTTAAATTGTATACATTTGAAATCTGAAGTGATGACATCATCATGTTGCATACTGCATTGTGATTGGTCCTCTTTCATGTCTGTATTTGCATACTCAATTGTGATTCGCTCTCCTTTCATACACCCATTAAATCATCTGCTGTAGAAAGAAAAAGGGAGAATTTTGTAAAGAAAAAAGATTAATTTTATTAATTTTAAATTGATTAATTTGTCACGCTTTTATTCTGCTAAGCTCACAAACCTGTCAAGAACTTGTCGTCCAGGTCATATTACCTCAAAATCAAATCAAGAAATAATAAATGACACTTTGCGGATTGGAAATTCGATTCTTTTTTTTAGGAGTCTAGTTTTTTTTCACTCTTTCTTTTTTGTTTTGTTAAATGACATCATCCTGAGATTGCATACTGGTTTACGATTGGTCCAGTTGTTTATCTTTCCTACATCTATTTAACCAAATGTTGCGTTTTCTTAACAAAGAGTGAGAAAGAATTAAAGAATTTAAAGGGCCGGTTGGAATTAATTCCCAACAAACATTAAGAGTTAATTTCTCAAGCTTTTATTCACAAGCCAATCAAAAATGTGTCCAGGTCATATTTCACCTCGAGAAATAAGCTTTGCATATAGCAAATTAAGCTTTTTAAACTGTAACGCTGTATCTTCTGTCCAGGGTTCTGCAGATGACCCGCTCCGACCCCGACAGCAGGAGACTTCTGGAAGAGATCCTGCAGGAACCAGAGGCGTCGTCTTCCGGGTCTGTACTGGATCCTGTGCGTCTGGACTGGGTCAGATACTGGGACAGAGACACACAGAACGCCATCCTGCTGTCCCGACTGCAGACGTCCAGTGAGTTAAACCCGTCCGACTGCTTTTATAATCATTACGCAGTTAAAATAAAGTAAAGAATATTTATCAGCCGAACACCATCTGCATATCAACTATATCATGAAAAAGACAGATGGTTTATTCAAATTGAATTAATTAAAAGTTGTTCTCTTTCACACACAAAATTGCATCAAAATGCCCGTCTTGGTGAGTATCCTTGTAAACATAGTTGGTTATGTCTTAAATGAACGTAAACATTTGAGAAATAGAATGCGTGTGTATCAGTGTATTGGATTCGTGCAGCTCTTAAAGTGACAGCAGCCTAATATTCCTGCTGCGTTTTTAATGTTAATAAAGCAATAAAAGACAAGCAACTTCAGATGTGCACTGTTCACCATGATGGGTTTGAATTGCTTGAAATATGATTGGCATCACTTCAAAATAGGAAAATACAGTAAAAGTCTGTCGTATCTTCATAAAATTATAATGAGAACATCATAATTGTGTGTTTGGGACATGGCTTCAATGATGAGACTTTTGTTGTTGTAATCAGGCCCTCAAAAATTATATAAAAATTGAGATTTATCGGCTATCGGCTTTCAAATATAAAGAATCATTGGTGTCGGGCAAAGTTTTCATATCGGTGAATCCCTAATATGCATCTTTCTTCTGTTGTATTCTTTATGTTGGCCTGTTGAATGTTAAATGGATCCAATCCTTGTCAATAAAAAATATTTGATGAAGCAACAATAAACTTTCTAGTATACCTTAGTATACCTTTAGACATTTGCTCATTTAAGACATGACACAAAACAAATCTATTTTAATGGCATAAGTTCAAATAAGAGAGCAAGTGACAAATATTGGTATCGAAATTAGCCAATTCTAATTCTTAATATTTGAAAGCAGGTAACCGATATATTGGCCGATAAATCTAAATCCTAATTTTTATATAATTTTTGATTTTATATAATCTTGAGATCCTTTTTAATAGGGATGCACCAATATGACAATTTTCGCCGATACCGATAATTCTTTATATTTGAAAGCCGATAACCGATATATTGGCCGATAAATCTAAATCCAAATTTTTGATTTTACATAATTTTGAGATCCTTTTTATAGGGATGCACCGATATTACATTTTTGGCCGATACCGATAATTCTTTATATTCGAAAGCCGATAGCAGATATATTGTCCGATAAATCTAAATCCAATTTTTTAAACAATTTGTATTTATTATATATTTATAATATATTTATTCATTCATTTTATCGCCTTTTAATATATCGACCAAAATTTCTTATCAGGCCGATCCCAACATTAAAAATGAACATATATCGGCCGACACCGATATGGTGACCGATATATCATGAATCCCGAATTTAAACTTGAAGATTGCGATTGGTCCTCTTCCATGTGTGTATTTGCATACTGAACTGTGATTCGTTCTTCTTTTTCACATCTGTTTAAACATCTGCAGCCTGTTTTTCACTGTAACGACAAACAGTAATAATGTGGAAGTTAAATCTAAACTGTGTAACTTTTTTAGTTTATTCTTAGCTAAAAACACTTAGTTCTTTCAAAAATATATGTGCTCATTAATGTATATTTACTTCTTTCAAGTAATAAAGTATTCTGGTAAGTTTATAATATGCCATTGTAAACACATACGGGTGAGGGTTCGAATGCGGGTCGCCATGTTGCCCCTCCATCTTGAAAGTACATTAGCCAAAGAGGGACATACCCGTGAATTCAAGCTTCGCCTTTGGCGTTTTAACACTCGATGGCACCGTGTCGAATGTGGACGAGGTCGAACTGGAAGCCAAGTTAATCTTGGACTAAATCGGCCACCGTAGGAGTTAAAACGAAATCGAAATTGAGAGGAACAGAAACTAATATTCACTGGATGGTCATATACCTTTACACCACTAGATGGGGGAAAATATCACACAGTGTAGCTTTAAAAATAAAAAATTTTGAAGTTAAAAATAATTTCTAACAAACATAAAGATGAAGTTTTATGTAATTTGTTGAGCTTTTATTCACAAAATTTGACTATTTTATATTTAATCAAGCTTATATTCTAGTAAGATCAAAAACCTTTTCCAGGTGTTATTTCACCTCAAAATCAAAAGCAATAAATAATCATTGATATTTTGCATAATGCTTTACTTAAAGACCAATAAAAAGCTTTTTAGGACCTTTTATTTCTTTCGAAGTCTTTTTTGGTGATGGTTTAAGTTGAAGAAATGCTTGTGTTGTTTCAGCTCAGGGTTCGTGGGACGCTGCTGTTTTGTGGTCGTATCTCACCTCACTGCACGATTCTGTCCGGGTCAGGGCATGGGTCAGCGGTTCGGCCGGAGAGAGCGCCACTGCCCCCTGCTGGCCAGCGCTCACACCGCACATCATCAACAGCAGCAGCCGCTGCGCAGAATACCTGCGCAATCGAGTCCTGGACCTGCTCGCCCGGTCAGAATGCAAACAAAATTCACTGTGCATTGAAGAGATTAGTGCGTTTGCATTGCATTAAAACTCGTTGTTCATTGAAGAAATTAGTGCTTTTGCAATGCAATGCATACAAAACTCGTTGTGCATTGAATGATGTCCACATGTCCACGTTCCCAGACACAAACCCACCAACAGAACTAATGTTAGTCCAACATCTTGCGGTGTGTGTTCAGACAGGGGCTGTTTGTGCAGGCGGAGATGGAGGACTTTGAGCAGCTGCTGTGGCGACTGGGTCAAGCTGGAGGAGTGATGCATCATGGGAACGACCCTCCCGTCCCACAGTTCCAGGCGTCCCAGGGTCAAGAGTTTCACCAGCGCTTCGTCCTCCACTGTCTGGAGAACAGCCTGCAGTACCTGCTCTACTGCTACCTGGAGCACTTCAGGTGAGTCATAGATAATACACCGATCAGGCAAAACATTATGACTACTCACAGGTGAAGTAAATAGTCAATACACCTGTTAGTGGGTGTGATTTATTAGGCAGCAAGTGAACATTTTGATGTGTTAGAAGCAGGAAAAATTGGCAAGCGTAAGGATTTGAGCGAGTTTGACAAGGGCCAGATTGTGACGGCTAGACGACTGGGTCAGAGCATCTCCAAAACTGCAGCTCTTGTGGAGTGTTCCCGGTCTGCAGTGGCCAGTCTCTATCAAAAGTGCTCAGAGGAAGAACCAGTGGAGAACCGGCCACAGGGTCATGAAGGACCAGTGGAGAACCGGCCACAGGGTCATGAAGGACCAGTGGAGAACCGGCCACAGGGTCATGAAGGACCAGTGGAGAACCGGCCACAGGGTCATGAAGGACCAGTGGAGAACCGGCCACAGGGTCATGGAGGACCAGTGGAGAACCGGGCTCAGGGTCATGAAGGACCAGTGGAGAACCGGCCACAGGGTCATGAAGGACCAGTGGAGAACCGGGCTCAGGGTCATGAAGGACCAGTGGAGAACCGGGCTCAGGGTCATGAAGGACCAGTGGAGAACCGGGCTCAGGGTCATGGGCGGCCGAGGGTCATTGATGCCCGTGTGGGCCGATCAAACAGACGAGCTACTGGAGCTCAAACTGCTCAAGAAGTTAATGCTGGTTCTGATAGAAAGGTGTCAGAATACACAGAGCATCTCAGTTTGTTGTGTATGGGGCGGCACAGCCGCTGACCAGTGCCCATGCTGACCCCTGACCCTGCCCAAAGCACCAACAGTGGCACCTGAGCATCAGAAGATGGCTCTTTCGGCTGATAATGCTCCTGACACAAAGCACAAATGCTTCAGGAACGAGTTTGAGGCGTTGACTCTTTCTCCAAATTCCCCAGATCTCAATCCAATCGAGCATCTGTGGGATGTGCTGAAGAAACAAGTCCGATCCATGGAGGCCCCACCTCTCAACTTACAGGACTTAAAGGATCTGCTGCTAACATCTTGGTGCCAGATACCACAGCACACCTTCTAGTGGAGTCCATGCCTCGACGGGTCAGGGGAACCAACACAATATTAGGTCATAATGTTATGCCTGATCGTTGTATATACAGTGAATTAAATAATCTATAATAATATAACAGTTTCTAATGCATTGTGTGAGATGTTTAGTAGTTTGCATGTATGTTTGTCTTCAGCGCTCTCTCTCTCTGTCGTTCAGGTTAACTCCTGAGAATTGCCCGGTTCTGACGGACAGGAACCTGTTTGAGAGTTTCCCCTGGTTTGAGATGATGCTGAAACTGCAGACAATCACCAGAGACCTTAAAGGTGCGAGTGTTTTCATTCGACGTGCACAAATTGTTTAATCGTAAAAATAAACGTCTGTGGTTTCTTATATAGAGCCCTGCACGGGCCTCAAAACTAGGCCCTAGCCCGGCCCGTGTCCGACAGCTCAAAATTAATCATATAATTAATCAATAATCAAAATTATCAGCCCGACTGGAGCCCGTGTTTTTTTTTTTTTTATCCTCCATGTTACACATTAGTTGTTTAACAAAATAGTTCAGTTTTGTTTTTAATGTCAAAGTAGTTATATTTCGTTTTGTTTCTTTATTAAGTTAATTTAGAAAAATGTTTGAAGCATTTTTTTGTTTGTTAAATTAAAGTTTTTGTTGATTTTTAGGGGCAGTGTAGGGGGATAGAATATACAGTTTATACAGTATAAAAACCATTACGCCTATGGAAAGTCCCCATAAAACATGAAAACCCAACATGTGTGTGTGTGTGTGTGTGTGTGTGTGTGAGAGTGTGCGCAAATGTATGCAAAAATGTGTTTGTGTTACTCTGTCTGTGTGTGTGTGTGTGTGTTTATGTGTATGTGTGTGCGTGTGTGTGTGTGTTTGAATATGCGCAAATGTATGCAAAAATTTGTTTGTGTGACTGTGAGTGTGTGTGTGTGTGTGCACATAAATGTGCGTGTTTGTTTGTTTGTGTGTGTGTGTAACTGTGCTTGTGTGTGTGCGTAAATGTTTGTGTGTGAGTGTGCGTAAGTGTGTGTGTGTCTGTGTGTGTGTCTGTGTGAGTGTATGTAAGTGAGTGTGTGTGTGTGTGTGAGTGTATGTAAGTGTGTGTGTGTGCAAATGTATGCGTAAATGTGTGTTTGTGTGACTGTTTGTGTGCGTGTAAGTGTGTGTGTGTGTGTGTGTGTGTGTGCACGTAAATGTTTGTGTGTGTGTGTGTGTGTGTGTGTGTGTGTCTGTGTTTGTGTGTGTGTGTGTGTGAGTGTAAATATGTGTTTGTGTGTGTAACTGTGCGTGTTTGTTTGTGTGTGTGTGTGTGTGTGTGTGTGTGTGCGTGTGTAAATGTGTGTAAGTGTGTGTGTGTGTGTGTGTGTGTGCGTGTAACTGTGCGTGTTTGTTTGTGTGTTTGTGTAGGTGTGTGTGTGTGCGTGTGTAAGTGTGTTCTTTAAAGTGATGACCAAGCGGCCAGCGGCTGACAGAGAGTTAACCCAACGCTTTAGCCTCTCAAATCAACACTTGACTTGTCTTGCTTATAAAATCCATATAAAACACTTAAAGCATGGTTTAAACGTTTAGCCTCTATCACCACCATCACAGTAAAAAGGCATTTTTGACAAGATGAGGCAGGCAGATCGCAACGGCGCACACAAACGAAACGAGCTACACAATCTAAATAATAATAAAAAAAAACATGCAGGTTGTCTTGCCTTACACCTCTCCGCGAAATGAATATAAATCCGATCTTCAACTCCCGTGCTATATGCACATTTAACAGAGTTCATGTCAACGAAAGCAACCGATATGAACATTTTATTCATCAGCTCATTTCAACATCAAAGACGCATTATGAGAACGAGCGACCTAAACACTGGGAAGAGCCTTTAGTCTCATTAGTTTTAATGAAGATGGTTGTGTTTTTGAGCTTATTTTCAGTTTCACTTGTGGCCGTTTGCGTGTTGGCTTGCTTTACTCATTTGTGGATGTGTGTATCATATGCCGTCCTCTAAACACTGAGCCGGGCTTGACAGTTGTGGACTCGTGATATCATGTTCTCATGTTGTTTCCACCAGTGCAGCACATCTCATTGTTTCTTTTAATCAGAGGTGGACAAAGTACACAACTCCATTACTCGAGTGAAAGTAAAAGTACTACTGGTCAAATATTACTCTGTTACAAGTGAAAGTTGTTAAAAACTATTTTTACTTAAGTAAAAGTACAGAAGTACTTGCTTTTAAAAGTACTTAAGTATCAAAAGTAAATTTCCTTTTTTATGTCAATGCATTATTTTATTATTGTTGTATAAATGCACGCTATGCCATGGTGGCCAGTCAGTGATGCTCCATACGACCACCTTGAACTAATTTAAATACTTAAAATTTACAAAGCTTTTTACAAAGCTGCTGTCACTTTAAGGCAGAATGCACAAATCCTACACACTGATACACATCCGATATTCCTAATTTCTAATAACCCTAACTGTTTACGTTCACTTAAGACATAATCAACTTTGTTTACGTGAATACTTTCCAAAATGAAAATTGACATTTTGTGTGTATTGGTCTGTTTAAGTGCGAAAACACACACAAAAGAAAGCTCTATTCAGTACTAGTGCTCTGGCATCTCAGAAACAGACTGAACTGAGCTCGTTCATCAGGCTTTTTCAGATGCATCCATATGTCTATGCTTCTCTTTCTCCCAGACATTTACATTTTGCAAAAAAAAAAAAACATTTTAAAGAAGAAAAAAAATCATCCACTGACTTTCAAAGCTGCTACAGAAATGACTTTTGACTTCGAGGACCTTGATAGTGTCACAGGTCGGAGCGGACCACCACTACCGAGAGTCTCGCTCCTCCCTCAGTTTCCACCCCGAGGAGGTCCCAAAAACACCCCAACGACCAAACAGACAAGAGCAGGTAGGTTAAAACAATATTTATTTATTTAAAAGGGTGTGGGGAGGGGGAAAGGGATACTTTAAAAAGAAAGGCCTAGCTCTCTGGGACTGGAGAACTTTAACTCCGAGCTGCTTCTGACTCTCTCACGGGGATGTGCAGGTAGGTCTTCTCAACTTCCTCCTCTTCTCCACACTTGAAGTGTATACAGGGCGGTACACTGGGCTCTTGGCTTTGGGTGTACAGGTGAGTATACAGGGCGGTACACTGGGCTCTTAGCTTTGGGCGTACAGGTGAGTATACAGGGCGGTACACTGGGCTCTTAGCTTTGGGCGTACAGGTGAGTATACAGGAAGGTACACTGGACTCTTAGCTTTGGGCGTACAGGTGAGTATACAGGAAGGTACACTGGACTCTTAGCTTTGGGCGTACAGGTGAGTATACAGGAAGGTACACTGGGCTCTTAGCTTTGGGCGTACAGGTGAGTATACAGGGCGGTACACTGGGCTCTTAGCTTTGGGCGTACAGGTGAGTATACAGGAAGGTACACTGGACTCTTAGCTTTGGGCGTACAGGTGAGTATACAGGAAGGTACACTGGGCTCTTAGCTTTGGGCGTACAGGTGAGTATACAGGAAGGTACACTGGACTCTTAGCTTTGGGCGTACAGGTGAGTATACAGGAAGGTACACTGGACTCTTAGCTTTGGGCGTACAGGTGAGTATACAGGAAGGTACACTGGGCTCTTAACTTTAGCGAACTGGTAAGTATACAGGGCGGTACACTGGACTCTTAGCTTTGGGCGTACAGGTGAGTATACAGGAAGGTACACTGGACTCTTAGCTTTGGGCGTACAGGTGAGTATACAGGAAGCTACACTGGGCTCTTAACTTTAGCGTACTGGTGAGTATACAGGGCGGTACACTGGACTCTTGGCTTTGGGTGTACAGGTGAGTATACAGGAAGGTACACTGGGCTCTTGGCTTTGGGCGTACAGGTGAGTATACAGGGCGGTACACTGGACTCTTGGCTTTGGGTGTACAGGTGAATATACAGGGCGGTACACTGGGCTCTTGGCTTTGGGCGTACAGGTGAGTATACAGGGCGGTACACTGGACTCTTGGCTTTGGGCGTACAGGTGAGTATACAGGAAGGTACACTGGACTCTTGGCTTTGGGCGTACAGGTGAGTATACAGGAAGGTACACTGGACTCTTAGCTTTGGGCGTACAGGTGAGTATACAGGAAGGTACACTGGACTCTTGGCTTTGGGTGTACAGGTGAATATACAGGGCGGTACACTGGGCTCTTGGCTTTGGGCGTACAGGTGAGTATACAGGAAGGTACACTGGACTCTTGGCTTTGGGCGTACAGGTGAGTATACAGGAAGGTACACTGGACTCTTAGCTTTGGGTGTACAGGTGAATATACAGGGCGGTACACTGGACTCTTGGCTTTGGGCGTACAGGTGAGTATACAGGAAGGTACACTGGACTCTTGGCTTTGGGTGTACAGGTGAATATACAGGGCGGTACACTGGACTCTTGGCTTTGGGCGTACAGGTGAGTATACAGGAAGGTACACTGGACTCTTGGCTTTGGGCGTACAGGTGAGTATACAGGAAGGTACACTGGACTCTTAGCTTTGGGCGTACAGGTGAGTATACAGGGCGGTACACTGGGCTCTTAACTTTAGCGAACTGGTAAGTATACAGGGCGGTACACTGGACTCTTGGCTTTGGGTGTACAGGTGAGTATACAGGAAGGTACACTGGGCTCTTGGCTTTGGGCGTACAGGTGAGTATACAGGAAGGTACACTGGGCTCTTAACTTTAGCGAACTGGTAAGTATACAGGGCGGTACACTGGACTCTTGGCTTTGGGCGTACAGGTGAGTATACAGGAAGGTACACTGGGCTCTTGGCTTTGGGCGTACAGGTGAGTATACAGGGCGGTACACTGGACTCTTGGCTTTGGGTGTACAGGTGAGTATACAGGAAAGTACACTGGACTCTTGGCTTTGGACGTACAGGTGAGTATACAGGAAAGTACACTGGACTCTTGGCTTTGGACGTACAGGTGAGTATACAGGGCGGTACACTGGGCCCTTAGCTTTGGGCATACAGGTGAGTATACAGGAAGATACACTAGGCTCTTAGCTTTGGGTGTACAAGTGAGTATACAGGTGAGTATGCTACGCTTGTAGCTGGAATGGACGCAACTCACAGACCCGTGGATAGGCGGACGTCAGGCCTTAGTGCGTCAAGGCTTAGGTGCTGGGGAGGGCGTATTTGCACACAGTGGACTTCTAGCCTTCCTCACTAGGACAGACTTCTAAGGAACACGTTGACGTTGACTTCCCACACGTAGTAGAACAGTCCCACGACGACACAGAGCCCTTGGCTCAATCCTGCGGACTGGCGGCAGATAAACACACAGAGTTCCTTTAACAGTATACTACTTCAATGAACATTTAGGGAGAGATACAACACCTCTTCACTTCTGACAAGCAGGGCAGATGCAAGTCCAGGTCGAGGCTGCTGCACGCTGGGCCTAGCACGCCCACAGATGGTATTACCAATGTGAGTAGATCGAGGTAGAGTGCCACACCATGTGATGTGCTGCTCGAGTGGGCCAATCGCTTCCTTCTCCCCTCTTCCAACAGCGGGACAAGAGATCTAGACAAGGGCGGACACCTGAAAGCACACAACAGACGTATAAGCATACACAGAGACAGCACATAAGCTCCTTCTACGCAGCAGCTAATTCCATGGTTACAGGAAATACAAATTGACGCAAAAAAACTGCCTACCTTACCAGAGCATGTAAGCAACCGCCCACCGGTAAAATGACGTGCGCTCAAATCCCGCTCCGATATGACATTTCTCTGTAGCCTACTATAGGCCTACTTGTAGCCAGTGTTGGGTAAGTTACTCTAAAAAAGTTATGAATTACTAGTTAATAATTACATCTTCAATAGTGTAATTTGATTAGCCTACTGTAGCTACAAATTACTCTCTCCAAAATGTATTTAATTACTTATTACTAATTAGGCTACTTCCCAAATCTATATCAACCTCGACTGCGATTCAAGGATAGACTTGAAACGGTTCTTTTAATTCATTAAAATAAATAATATAAAACTACATCAATTATTCTGACCAAAGTATTACAAATGTTAGAAGGATACATAAAAACATGCATTTTAAAGTTAGACTTTAAATGTTGATGTTAATTCCATAATTGTATTATATATAATTGTATTTAGTATTTAGTTCAATTACTTCAGAAGTAGCCTAACTGTAATTCAATTACAGAAAAAATAATCCCTTTTCTTTACTTTTTCAAGGGAAAATTACAGTAACTAATTACTTAGTTACTAGTTACACCCAACACTGCTTGTAGCCATTAAAACACGTATTTAGTTTCAGTTGAAATATTATAATGTTATTTTTTTATTAAATGTAGGCTACGTTGAAAAGTGAACAGGGCACATAAGATGCATAGCCTTTATCAGAAGATGGGGGTCTTCAATAAGTTAAATAATACTGCAATAAGTTTTGTTTTGTTGAAAGCCTTACATTGAATTTCGTTTTGTATACATTGTATCTTAATTTTAATAAATATTTGATCAACCAAATTGCCCGGATTTAATAAATAATAAGCAAATAGCCTATAACAGACAATGACATGGAGGCGGCGCGCTGCGTGAACAACGGCTTAAAATGAACAACTAGCCTACTAGAAAAAAAAAACTAAAACGGATGCCTTATTTATACACCTCCTCTTTCTCTGAATTGCCCAATCACCAATCGCCATGTTCGTTCGCACACCTGTTCTTAATAAGCCCAAATTTTGGTTGCCTGGAGTTACCGGAACTGGCTGTGTGTTTCATGGACAACGGTCCAGGCGGAACTATTTCCGCCATTCTATGTTCCGCTACATTAAGTCACTCCGTGACATCAGAAATGTAGTGGAGTAAAAAGTACCATATTTGTCTTTCAAATGTAGTGAAGTTAAAGTTAAAGTCAAAGTTTCCCTAAAAAAAATAATACTTCAGTAAAGTACAGATACTCAAAAAGTGTACTTAAGTACAGTACTCAAGTAAATGTACTTCGTTACTGTCCACACTCTGCTTTTAATTATTGAATGTCTAAAATATAAAATGAAGGAGAAGCCTAAAAGGCCCGAAGCCCGGCCCTAGGGGCGTAAAGAAGTCGGGGCCCGTCGGGCTCGGGCAGAAATGCAGGGCTCTATTCTCTTCTAGGCTGGTTGTTTAGTCCAGTGTGTTTGTCTTTCAGACCCCGAGCGTGTGTTCGAGGCCAGTCTGACGTCCGCCCAGGTTCTGCTGCCCGGGAGTCAGGCCAGCATCAGTAGCATGTTGCTGGAGGGCCACAGTCTGCTCGCCCTCTCCACTATCATGTTCAGACGCGGCGGCATCGACCAGGTCAGCACTGACCCCTTCAGGCACTCACTGCTCCTCCTCAGCTGCTCCTCCTCACTGCTACTCCTCCTCACTGCTCCTCCTCACTGCTACTCCTCCTCACTGCTCCTCCTCACTGCTACTCCTCAGCTGCTCCTCCTCACTGCTACTCCTCCTCAGCTGCTCCTCCTCACTGCTACTCCTCCTCACTGCTCCTCCTCACTGCTACTCCTCCTCACTGCTCCTCCTCAGCTGCTCCTCCTCACTGCTCCTCCTCACTGCTACTCCTCCACTGCTACTCCTCCTCACTGCTCCTCCTCAGCTGCTCCTCCTCACTGCTCCTCCTCAGCTGCTCCTCCTCACTGCTCCTCCTCAGCTGCTCCTCCTCAGCTGCTCCTCCTCACTGCTCCTCCTCAGCTGCTCCTCCTCACTGCTCCTCCTCAGCTGCTCCTCCTCACTGCTCCTCCTCAGCTGCTCCTCCTCACTGCTCCTCCTCAGCTGCTCCTCCT
This sequence comes from Gobio occitaniae, assembly GCA_033150135.1. Classification (NCBI taxonomy): domain Eukaryota; kingdom Metazoa; phylum Chordata; class Actinopteri; order Cypriniformes; family Gobionidae; genus Gobio; species Gobio occitaniae. The sequence continues at coordinate 21,911 of JARQWZ010004417.1, read as the reverse complement.
CACTGCTCCTCCTCACTGCTCCTCCTCAGCTGCTCCTCCTCACTGCTCCTCCTCACTGCTCTCCTCAGCTGCTCCTCCTCACTGCTCCTCCTCAGCTACCTCCTCCTCTCACTGCTCCTCCTCACTGCTCCTCCTCAGCTGCTCCTCCTCAGCTGCTCCTCCTCACTGCTCCTCCTCAGCTGCTCCTCCTCACTGCTCCTCCTCACTGCTCCTCCTCACTGCTCCTCCTCACTGCTCCTCCTCACTGCTCCTCCTCACTGCTCCTCCTCACTGCTCCTCCTCAGCTGCTCCTCCTCACTGCTCCTCCTCAGCTGCTCCTCCTCACTGCTCCTCCTCAGCTGCTCCTCCTCACTGCTCCTCCTCAGCTGCTCCTCCTCACTGCTCCTCCTCAGCTGCTCCTCCTCAGCTGCTCGTCCTCACTGCTCCTCCTCAGCTGCTCCTCCTCAGCTGCTCCTCCTCAGCTGCTCCTCCTCACTGCTCCTCCTCACTGCTCCTCCTCAGCTGCTCCTCCTCAGCTGCTCGTCCTCACTGCTCCTCCTCAGCTGCTCCTCCTCAGCTGCTCCTCCTCACTGCTCCTCCTCAGCTGCTCCTCCTCACTGCTCCTCCTCAGCTGCTCCTCCTCAGCTGCTCCTCCTCACTGCTCCTCCTCAGCTGCTCCTCCTCAGCTGCTCGTCCTCACTGCTCCTCCTCACTGCTCCTCCTCACTGCTCCTCCTCAGCTGCTCCTCCTCAGCTGCTCCTCCTCACTGCTCCTCCTCAGCTGCTCCTCCTCACTGCTCCTCCTCAGCTGCTCCTCCTCAGCTGCTCCTCCTCACTGCTCCTCCTCAGCTGCTCCTCCTCACTGCTCGTCTCACTGCTCGTCCTCACTGCTCCTCCTCAGCTGCTCCTCCTCACTGCTCCTCCTCAGCTGCTCTCCTCACTGCTCCTCCTCACTGCTCTCCTCAGCTGCTCCTCCTCACTGCTCCTCCTTACTGCTCCTCCTCACTGCTCCTCCTCAGCTGCTCCTCCTCGAGCTGCTCCTCCTCACTGCTCCTCCTCACTGCTCCTCCTCAGCTGCTCCTCCTCAGCTGCTCCTCCTCAGCTGCTCTCCTCACTGCTCCTCCTCAGCTGCTCCTCCTCAGCCTGCTCCTCCTCACTGCTCCTCCTCACTGCTCCTCCTCACTGCTCCTCCTCAGCTGCTCCTCCTCAGCTGCTCCTCCTCAGCTGCTCCTCCTCACTGCTCCTCCTCACTGCTCCTCCTCACTGCTCCTCCTCAGCTGCTCCTCCTCAGCTGCTCCTCCTCAGCTGCTCCTCCTCACTGCTCCTCCTCACTGCTCCTCCTCACTGCTCCTCCTCAGCTGCTCCTCCTCAGCTGCTCCTCCTCACTGCTCCTCCTCAGCTGCTCCTCCTCACTGCTCCTCCTCAGCTGCTCCTCCTCACTGCTCCTCCTCAGCTGCTCCTCCTCAGCTGCTCCTCCTCAGCTGCTCCTCCTCAGCTGCTCCTCCTCACTGCTCCTCCTCAGCTGCTCCTCCTCACTGCTCCTCCTCACTGCTCCTCCTCACTGCCTCCTCCTCAGCTGCTCCTCCTCACTGCTCCTCCTCAGCTGCTCCTCCTCACTGCTCCTCCTCAGCTGCTCCTCCTCAGCTGCTCCTCCTCACTGCTCCTCCTCAGCTGCTCCTCCTCACTGCTCCTCCTCTGCTGCTCCTCCTCACTGCTCCTCCTCAGCTGCTCCTCCTCAGCTGCTCCTCCTCAGCTGCTCCTCCTCACTGCTCCTCCTCAGCTGCTCCTCCTCAGCTGCTCCTCCTCACTGCTCCTCCTCACTGCTCCTCCTCAGCTGCTCCTCCTCAGCTGCTCCTCCTCACTGCTCCTCCTCAGCTGCTCCTCCTCAGCTGCTCCTCCTCAGCTGCTCCCTCCTCAGCTGCTCCTCCTCAGC
>JARQWZ010004417.1:12500-15000 GCA_033150135.1 Gobio occitaniae | reverse complement strand
AAACATTCCCACATGAAAAAATATTATAGTAAAATTACTCTAGTAAATACTATAGTGTTTTTGAACCTTAGTATAGTAAATATACTACAGTAAATTAACAAAGTGTAGTAAATACTATAATATACTACAATTTACTGTAGTATATTTACTATAGTATGGTTCAAAAACACTATAGTATTTACTAGAGTAATTTTACTATAATATACTATAGTATTTTTTCATGTTAGCATAGTTTAACATGTTTCTAGCATGTCTAACATGATGCTTACACGATTTAGCACACTAACATATTTTTAGCATAATTAACCATTGCTAGGATGCATCAACATGTTACTAGCTTGATTTACTACTGTTAACATGTTTTAAAATTATCCTAGCATGTTTATCATGTTGGTAACATGATTTAGCACACCTTACATATTTCTAGAATGATTTAACACATAGCTAGGATGCTTTAACATGTTTGCTAACTTGATTTAGTGCTTTAGCATTTTGCTAGCATTTTTTTAGAAAGTTGCTGCCATTATTTATCACATTGCTAACATTTTAACATGTTCCTAGCATGATCTAGCATTTTGCTAGCATGTTTAACATGTTGTTAACATGATATAGCACCCTAACATATTTCTAGCATGATTTAACATATCTAGGATGCTTTAACATGTTGTTAGCTTATTTTGTTCAGTGTTAACATGTTTAGCACATTGCTAGCTTTTTAGCTTGTCCCTAGCATGATTTAGTACATGTTTAACACATTGCTAACATGTTGCTAGCATGTTTTAGAATGTTACTAGCATAATCACATTGCTAGTATGTTTCTTACATGATTTAACACATGGCTAATATTCTTACCAAACTAACATGTCGTTAGCATGTTTTAGTAAATTGTTAGCACAAATTAGCACTGTGCTAGCTTTTTAGCATTTTTCTTAGCATTAATTAGCATGTTTTTTACCAAACTATCATGTTGTTAGCATTTTTTTGTACATTGCTAGCATAAATTAGCATTTTGCTAGCATGTTTAACATGTTGTTAACATGATATAGCACCCTAACATATTTCTGGCATGATTTAACATATATAGGATCCTCTAACATGTTGTTAGCTTATTTTGTTCAGTGTTAACATGTTTTAGCATATTGCTAGCATTTTAGCATGTCCCTAGCCTGATTTAGTACATTGCTAAAATGTTTAACACATTGTTAACATGTTGCTAGCATGTTTTAGAATTTTACTAGCATAATCACATTGCTAGTATGTTTCTAACACAATTTTACACATGGCTAATATTCTTACCAAACTAACATGTCGTTAACATGTTTTAGTAAATTGTTAGCACAAATTAGCACGGTGCAAGCTTTTTAGCATTTTGTTGGCATGAATTATCATGTTTTACCAAACTATCATGTTTTTAGCATGTTTTAGTACTTGCTAGCATAAATTAGCATGTTGCTAGCATGTTTAACATGTTGTTAACATGATATAGCACCCTAACATATTTCTAGCATGATTTAACATATCTAGGATGCTTTAACATGTTTTAGCACATTGCTAGCATTTGAACATTCCTAGCATGATTTAGTACATTTGCTAAAATGTTTAACACATTGCTAACATGTTGCTAGCATGTCTTAGAATGTTACTAGCCTGTTTCTAACATGATTTAACACATGGCTAAGATTCCTACCAAACTAACGTGTCGTTAGCATGTTTTAGTACATTGCGAGCACAAATTAGCATGGTGCAAGCTTTTTAGCATTTTGTTAGCATGAATTCGTTTTTTTTTACCAAACTAACATATTGTTAGCATTTTTTAGTACATTGCTAGCATAAATTAGCATGTTGCTTGCATGTCAAGCCAACATAAGCTTAAATAGTAGATCGGTTTTGATTAGCTAAATAGCTATGATATAATTTGATCTAATATGATAATTGTGTGATTTGTGTCTGTGCTCAGGCTGTCTCTGGCTGCGGATCAAGCATACTCTCTCGGCCTGTTGAGCTTCAGCAGCGCGTGTGTGTCGGCGGCGTGTGTGTGTTTCTGTGAGCTCATGGGAGTGTGTAGCCTCAAACTGAGGGTGGATCTGCGAGCGCTCGACCTCATCCTCAAACTCTGGACTCAGACCTGCGAGGACGAAGCCGGAACTTCACTCAGACAGACGCTCGGTGAGTGAGAACATGCTAGCAAAGTGTTAAAACATGCTAATAAATGGTAGCAACATGTTAAAACATGTTAGCAATGTTAAATCATGCTTGAAACATGTTAGCAATGTGATAAATAATGCTAGCAATATTCTAAAACATGCTAGCAACATGTTAGCAATGTTTTAACTAATGTTAGTACCTCAATGTTAACAACATGATAAAAACATGCTATTTCATGTTAGCAATGTACTAAAACATGCTAAAATTGCTAATTTTTGATAGCAACATGTTAGCAATGTTCTAACTAATGTTAGTACCTCAATGTTAATAACATGATAAAAACATGCTATTTCAT
>JARQWZ010004417.1:0-7500 GCA_033150135.1 Gobio occitaniae | reverse complement strand
GGGTTTGTCCAGGTGAGATCTCTGGCTGCTGGGTTCAGTCCAGCTCTGCAGTCCCACATTTCCCTCGCGTTCCAAGATCTTCATCCGCCGAGCTCCCATCAGGCTCCAGAGGGCCCGGGGCGTGTGCTGAGCGCTCTTCCCCGAGACGAGAGCCCCGATCCCCCCAGAGAGCTGTTCCAGGTGCTGCTGCAGAGCCAGGAGAAGCCCAGTCCCTGGAGGTTCCTGCTGTCTGAGGCCGTCCTGCAGCGCTCTCCTCCTCTCTCCGTGCTGGCGGCCTGTCACCAGGTGTGAGCCAGTCTTCATTTCAACAGCAGATTTTGATTTAGTCATAGTCGTAGTCTTTTGACTAAAAAGCCATTTAGTTTTAGTCATATTTTAGTCACCTGAATTGTTTTTAGTTTTTGTCTAGTTTTAGGCGACTAAATCTACAATAGTTTTAGTCTCCTAAAATCTAATGAGTTTAGTTAAATTGTAATACATTAAAGGGTTAGTTCACCCAAAAATGTAAATTCTGTCATTAATTCCTCACCCTCATGTGGTTGGACACCCGTCAGACCTCCGTTCATCTTCAGACACAAATGAAGATATTTTAGTGTAAATCTGATGCTCTGAAAGGCCTCCATTGGCTCAATGTACTTTACACTCTCAAGACCCTTAAAAGACACTAAAGACGTCGTTACAAAGTCCATCTCACTACAGCGGCTCTACAATAACTTTATGAATCGACGAGAATAGTTTTTGTGCGCAAAAAAACCCTAAATAACGACTTATATAGTGATGACGATTTCAAAACACGGCCTCATGAAGCTTCGAAGCGTTATGAATCAGTGAGTCGATTCATGATTCGGATCGCGTGTCAAACTGCTGAAATTTGGCGATTCAAACTACTGAATCGACTCACTGATTCATAACGCTTCGAAGCTTCATGAGGCCGTGTTTTGAAATCGTCATCACTATATAAGTCGTTATTTAGGGTTTTTTTGCGCACAAAAACTATTGTCGCCGATTCATAAAGTTATTGTAGAGCCACTGTAGTGAGATGGACTTTGTAACTTTAGTCTTTAGTGTCTTTTAAGGGTCTTGAGAGTGTAAAGTGCATTGAGCCAATGGAGGCCTTTCAGAGCATCAGATTTACACTAAAATATCTTCATTTGTGTCTGAAGATGAACGGAGGTCTGACGGGTGTCCAACCACTTGTGGGTCAGTAATTAATGACAGAATTTACATTTTTGGGTGAACTACCCTTTAAGCATTTAAGCATTACATAACCGACTGTCATTTGAACTTACATTCTGACATCATTTTGTTTTTGACATTAAACATACACGAAAGAGCTCAATTCACTTTTTTAAAAACATCTATATATATATATATTTTTTTTTTTTTCAGATTAATCTATTTGTAAGGGGACAATGCAATTTCATAAAAACACATGAACAAACATGAGTAAAAAAGCCAGAATTAGCCAAAAGGCTATTTTTCATCTGTAGTCCCCTGGCCAAGATGTTAAAAGAGCAAAAATATGACACTAATATACATAATTAGTAACAACACAAAACATATCTAAAAAACATTAATGGCAAATGATAAATACACAAAACACACAGCTAAAACAACCATGAAAAAACACAGGACATACAGCCTATAAAAACAAAAACATATAGTTTTTATAACTCTGTATTTCTGTTTTAGTCAGTAGGCCATATCAGGTTAAGCTAAAGCTTCAAATAAGTTTATTTATTTATTTTTTAAATTTCAGTAATGAAGTTTTTAATGGTTTTAGTGAACTATTATAACGCTGATACTTTATTTAATATGTGTCAAATACTGGTCTTTCCTCCTGACTATGAATTAAATGGGGATGAAATTAAATACAGTTTATTGTGTGAGTAAAAACGAATATATAATGCGTGACTTTTAATTATAAACAAGCTCAAATACACTGGGACTCTTATTTTGAAATGTGTGCCTTACAATTGCAGTTGCAGCTGCTCATTCAAGTTCAGGAGATAAAATATGCGTTGTTACAACCGTCTAAAACACATTACTATATAAACATCGTAAAGTAAACATTGTCATTATTCATCAGCATTAGTTCATAAACAATTGCCTGGCATAAATGTGCGCTATTGATTAACCGTTTTTTTGTTGACGAAAATGACAGTTGATTTTCATCATAGTTTTTGTCATCCAACACTAGTTTTTATTTAATTATTGTCTTGTTCTCGTCAGTGAAAAAAGGTTGTTGACGAAAATTATTTGTGTGTGTGATTTGATTGACAGGGCGCGGAGCTGCTGCAGTGCCTCTGCGTGTGGATCCTGACATCTGTCGATGATGATGTCACTCAGGAAGCCACCGCCCACATCAACGAGAGCCCCGCCCATCACGTGTGGAACCTCCATGACCTCTCCATCTTGTGGAAGATCCTCCTGTGCAGGAGCAAGATCAGGCCTCTGATTCGTGGCTTCCAGCTGTTCCAGAGGGTAAGAGACGCTCTGATTGGACGAGACTGATTGAATATGAAAGTGTTGATTAGGGCTGCACGATTAACCGAAATCGAACTGCAATCGCGATTTGGCTTATGTGCGATTATGAAAGCGCAAAGGCTGCGATTTTAATGAAATAAATAAAGGCCCAGCGTGTGTGAAGAGCTGATCTGAGATCAGGAAACGCTGCTCCGTCTGAAAGCACTAGAGTTTGAGTAACACAAACTAGTAACGTAATGCGAAGCGTTCATTAACTGGTTGTCCAACCAAATAAACGTTTAATAACAGGTTTTAACTCTCTATATATCGTCAGTCGAGCAGATGTGGCTTCTTATCACAGAATGTCAATCAGCACTGCATACTTTATTATTATGAAAATAGCCGAGAAGGCTTGAAGAACTCAATACACCATATCACAGAAGTATTATCTTCATGTTTAATCAGTCAAAGCGTTTCTATATTCATTTTATTCAGCATACAGCGCGAGCGTCACATTAAAGGGTTAGTTCACCCAAAAATGTAAATTCTGTCATTAATTCCTCACCCTCATGTGGTTGGACACCCGTCAGACCTCCGTTCATCTTCAGACACAAATGAAGATATTTTAGTGTAAATCTGATGCTCTGAAAGGCCTCCATTGGCTCAATGCACTTTACACTCTCAAGACCCTTAAAAGACACTAAAGACGTCGTTACAAAGTCCATCTCACTACAGTGGCTCTACAATAACTTTATGAATCGGCGACAATAGTTTTTGTGCGCAAAAAAAACCCTAAATAACGACTTACATAGTGATGACGATTTCAAAACACGGCCTCATGAAGCTTCGAAGCGTTATGAATCAGTGAGTCGATTCATGATTCGGATCGCGTGTCAAACTGCTGAAATTTGGCGATTCAAACTGCTGAATCGACTCACTGATTCATAACGCTTCAAACTGCTGAATCGACTCACTGATTCATAACGCTTCAAACTGCTGAATCGACTCACTGATTCATAACGCTCAAACTGCTGAATCGACTCACTGATTCATAACGCTTCAAACCGCTGAATCGACTCACTGATTCATAACGCTTCAAACCGCTGAATCGACTCACTGATTCATAACGCTTCGAAGCTTCATGAGGCCGTGTTTTGAAATCGTCATCACTATATAAGTCGTTATTTAGGGGTTTTTTGCGCACAAAAACTATTCTCGCCGATTCATAAAGTTATTGTAGAGCCACTGTAGTGAGATGGACTTTGTAACGACGTCTTTAGTGTCTTTTAAGGGTCTTGAGAGTGTAAAGTGCCATTGAGCCAATGGAGGCCTTTCAGAGCATCAGATTTACACTAAAATATCTTCATTTGTGTCTGAAGATGAACGGAGGTCTGACGGGTGTCCAACCACATGAGGGTGAGGAATTAATGACAGAATTTTTTCATTTTTGGGTGAACTAACCCTTTAAGGATTTCCTGAAAACAAACGATTACTTCTCTGGCGCAAATGTGGCGTTTGTGTAAATGGCCTCCAGTATGAATTACACTATTGGGTAGAAAATAAGAAAAATAAAACTTCTCTCTAAATAAATGTATATGACAATCCATATGTTTTTCTTCATGTACAGGAGTTTTAATCCCCACAGTGGATGCATAAGAGGCTCATATTTCATATTAAAGACATAGACTTTAAGAAATTGATATCACAGATAAAAAGCACAGATTCGTATAATAGTAATTGTTTTTTTTTATAGTAAATCCTTAGACCTTTCTAATGATTTTTAGTCATAGGCTGTCTGCAAATTAACAGGTAACCCATAATTTTTAGTTTTCTGTCAAATATTATTATTATACTGTTATATTTATTCTTAATTTTTTTTTTAATGAATGTTAGTGTAATAGTAATTTTCTTATTTTTATTTAGCAATAATAATAATCATATTATTAGTCACATTTCATATATAAACACAAAATGTTATATACACACTTTTCATTTGTAAAAATAAATAAATAATAATCGCATTTTAAATCGCAATCTTAACCAGAATAATCGCAATTAGATATTTTCCCCAACTCGTGCAGCCCTAGTGTTGACTCTGAATGGCAGTGTTGATTATGAAATGTAATTTGTGTGGCAGGAGTCTCCCCTCATTTACATGCTGAATATGTATGAGTTCTGCTCCGACTACAAAGACTATCAGCGCGCCAAAGACAAACTGCTGGAGTTCCAGAAGTGCCTCCTCAATGTAAGCTCGCCCGCCTCACTCAGCTCTCTTTCTCCTGGGCCGCTCGTGTGTCTGCTAACGCTTGTGTGTGTGTGTGTGTGTGTAGTTGCGGAGCAGCAGTGTGGTGTTGAGTTCAGATGTTCTGCCGGTCCAGTGGGTGGAGTCTCAGGCCTCGGCCCTGCTTCTGACGCTCCTGAAGCAGAGCAGGACTCAGTATGAGCTGCGGCGGCTGCTCCAGCTGCTGGTGGACATGGAGCGCCTGCTCAAATCCAACGGTCAGTTTTCACCACAGTCACAACCAGTGTTGGGGGAAACACATGGGCGTCGGAACTAGTGTTAGGCCGATATATCGGGCCGATATTTTTACGTGTAACGGCCGATATGAGGCTGCTGCGTTCTCCGATATTTTTTTCCCTGCATTATTTACAAACAGGCATCCACAGGGCAGCTCTCACCGTCTTCAAACTGTCTTGCTCTCCCTCGCGCATATTAAAGGGTTAGTTCACCAAAAATGAAAATTCTGTCATTAATTCCTCACCCTCATCTGGTTGGACACCCGTCAGACCTCCGTTCATCTTCAGAACACAAATGAAGATATTTTAGTGTAAATCTGATGCTCTGAAAGGCCTCCATTGGCTCAACTTTACACTCTCAAGACCCTTAAAAGACACTAAAGACGTCGATACAAAGTCCATCTCACTACAGTGGTTCTACAATAACTTTATGAATCGGCGACAATAGTTTTTGTGCGCAAAAAACCCTAAATAACGACTTGTATAGAGATGAAAACACGGCATCATGAAGCTTCGAAGCGTTATGAATCAGTGAGTCGATTCAGCGGTTTGAAGCGTTATGAATCAGTGAGTCGATTCAGCGGTTTGAATCGCCAAATTTCAGCAGTTTGACACGCGATCCGAATCATCATTCGACTCACTGATTCATAACGCTTCGAAGCTTCATGATGTCGTGTTTTGAAATCGTCATCACTATGTAAGTCGTTATTTAGGGTTTTTTTTTGCGCACAAAAACTATTATCGCCGATTCATAAAGTTATTGTAGAGCCGCTGTAGTGAGATGGACTTTGTAACGACGTCTTTAGTGTCTTTTAAGGGTCTTGAGAGTGTAAAGTGCATTGAGCCAATGGAGGCCTTTCAGAGCATCAGATTTACACTAAAATATCTTCATTTGTGTCTGAAGATGAACGGAGGTCTGACGGGTGTCCAACCACATGAGGGTGAGGAATTAATGACAGAATTTACATTTTTTGGTGAACTAACCCTTTAAACAAAATCAATTGAGAATTGACACGATGGTAAAGGTGGAAAGACTGAAGTTTCACGTGGAGCATTGGGAGATTTTTTCCTGAATTACCGCTGGTGTTTCTCTACAAGAGATTAAGTGCACCTACACTCTAAAAAATGCTGGGTTAAAAATAACCCAAGTTGGGTTGAAAATGGACTAATCCATCAATTGGGTTGTTTTAAGCAAACATTTAACCCAAACGCTGGGTCAAAACAACCCAATTGCTGGGTTAGTCCATATTCAACCCAACTTGGGTTATTTTTAACCCAGCATTTTTTAGAGTGTAACCATTAAATGACTAGGTTGTAAATAGTTTTAAAATGAAGTATAGTGCAGTCAGTGTGCACTTTATTATGCTGCTCGCTTGTTAAAACTGTGTGCAATAGTGTAATTATTTTATTTATGCTTAAATATTTATTTTCAGAATTTATTTTCACTACTGAACTCTTTTTTTTTTCTTGTTCTACCTCACCTGTTTTTACTATTTGTTAAATATAGTTTTTTTTAGTTCAATAAATGTTCCTTTTTTAAATTGTAAATTTTAAATTATCATCATGATCATTGTGTCATTTTTATGATTTAAATTGTGGGAGCAAAAGCAGCATCGGCTCCAAATATCGGCTCCAGAAAAGCGGCAGCCCGTATCATCATCGGCTAAGGCTGATGGAAAAAAATCGGTATCAGCCTTTTTGATGATGAAAATTACTAGATTTTTAGTTTTTATTGGTGTAACTTTTTTCTCCTGCATCCTATTCTCTCATTATCCAGAGCTGCGCCCTCTACTGTTCATGAGGGAATCTGCATTTTTACCTCAGCCTGGGGCTTATTATTTCAATTTTGGTATGAAGAGGTCTTTACCGTTGCACAAAAATATCACTTTTTTGTTATAAAAACAAAACAAAAACAAAAACAAGCCCAGCCCAGGAGAGAAAAAGTAAAGCAAAAGTAACGTAACGCATTACTTTTCTTAAAAAGTAACTAAGTTACTCAATTAGTTACTTTTTAAGGGCGTAACGCAATATTGTAATGCATTACTTTTCAAAGTAACTTTCCCCAACACTGGTCACAAGGGTTCATATAATCAAGTGTGGAATATTTAAGGGGACGTTTACAAAACGTATGAATTTTTGGCCATTCATTTACATGAAGGAAGTCTTTTTTGGTACGGAAGCTTGTTTTCAAGTTTATAACTCTAAATTCTGACTTTTCCTCACAATTCTAAGTTTATAACTCTAAATTCTGACTTTTTTCTCTCAATTCTAAGTTTATGACTCTAAATTCTGACTTTTTTCTCTCAATTCTAAGTTTATAACTCTAAATTCTGACTTTTTTCTCTCAATTCTAAGTTTATAACTTTAATTTCTGACTTTTTTCTCTCAATTCTAAGTTTATAACTTTAATTTCTGACTTTTTCCTCTCAATTCTAAGTTTATAACTCTAAATCTGCCTTTTTTCTCTCAATTCTAAGTTTATAACTTTAATTTCTGACTTTTTTCTCTCAATTCTAA